>CM060950.1:409833312-409923312 GCA_030765055.1 Mantis religiosa
ATCACTATCATTATCATCACTATCATTATCATCACTATCATTATCATCACTACCATTATCATCACTATCATTATCATCACTATCATTATCATCACTATCATTATCATTACTATCATTATCATTACTATCATTATCATTACTATCATTATCATTACTATCATTATCATTACTATCATAATCATTACTATCATTATCATTACTATCATTATCATTACTATCATTATCATTACTATCATTATCATTACTATCATTATCATTACTATCATTATCATAGTCAGTATCATAGTCAGTATCATAGTCATTATCATAATCATTATCATAATCATTATCATAATCATTATCATAATCATTATCATAATCATTATCATTATCATAATCATTATCATAATCATTATCATAATCATTAAGTATTATTGTTACTGGTTCTGTGACGGTGACGGTGACGGTGACGGTGACGGTGACGGTCACGGTCACGGTCACGGTCACGGTCACGGTCACTGTCACTGTCACTGTCACTGTCACTGTCACTGTCACTGTCACTGTCACTGTCACTGTCACTGTCACTGTCACTGTCACTGTCACTGTCACTGTCACTGTCACTGTCACTGTCACTGTCACTGTCACTGTCACTGTCACTGTCACTATCACTATCACTATCACTATCACTATCACTATCACTATCACTATCACTATCACTATCACTATCACTATCATTATCATTATCATTATCATTATCATTATCATTATCATTATCATTATCATTATTATTATTATTATTATTATTATTATTATTATTATTATTATTATTATTAATGTACCTTTAAACAAGATGGAATATATCAAATAGGAAAATAATATAATTCACATTGCAGAATGCAATGGATTCGGTGCTGAATTGATCAAAAAGGAAATTGATAAATTCAAAAGACAATAAAAATGCAAACAAGTAACTACTCTTTCCCCAATCAGCAATGAAACTTCATACAGAACATTTACATGTCATCCCAGAGCTACACACCTTTTCCAAAAAGTCTTCAAAGAGCACAATATTACTTTGGCCCCACAGAACAAATTTAGTGTACAACACCTTTTGAAATCACATAATACAAAGGAAATACCGACAGACAAAAAATCAGGTGTGTACCAGATAAACTGCAAAGGTTGTGACAACTTTTACATTGGAAAAACTGAAAGGAACTTGAAAATTAGACTTAAAGTGCATTTTAGGAGCTTCAGGAACAAAGAAATAGATAAATTGGCGGTAGCGCACCAATTTTGGAAGGAGAATCATCATATAGAATGAGAAATCCACTTATTAAAAAGTGTCTAAGGTTCAGTTGCATTAACCACATGGGAAAAACTCTTCATAAAGAAATAAGAAAGAAAATTGTTTAATTTCGACACTACCTTTGAAGAAAACCCAAACTTCAAGTTCATCAAGATACCGTTAGAGATACAACTATCACCTCCAAGGAGTTCAGCAAACCAACATCTGTTAGTCAACAATAGCTGATGATTTCATTTCATTTCATTTATTTAGCTGTCGATTAAAATTACAATAATTCATGATATCGTCAATGAGATACAAAAAGTACTATTTACATTTTACTTATAGCTAACTACAGATACTGTATATTATCTAGAAAACTACCTCACAAATTCTTCGATTTAATAGAAACATCCTTGCACCATATATTTTTGCAGTTCAATTTTAAATTTATTTATACTATGTGTTTGTTGTAAGTGTATCGGTAATTTATTATAGTACATACAACCAGTAAGCATCGGTTACATTTTGAATAATTGTAATCTGTGTAATATTAAATGAAATTGCATGTTGCCTCTAGTGTATGGTCAGGATCTGGCTATTAATTTTTGTATTACTTTCGTTATGTTTAAAATACATTATTACCTCATATATATATATATATATATATAGTGAGTACAGAGTAAGAATATTTAATTTTCTGAAATGATTTCTGCAGGATTCATGAAGTTTTAGCCCTAACATCACTCTAATTGCTCTTTTCTCATATGTTTATATCAGCAAATGTTGCCACTCTTTTTTATAAAAATATACTTGAGCTAACTTTGTTACAATTTTTATCTATCTGTTTGCTCCATATAAAATGTTTATTTAGTATTACTGATGTTAGGAAGATCCTAACAAAAAGGTTTCTAGGTAAATACTAGCAATAAGTGGAGCATTGAGTACTACTTCGACTCAAAATTATATTAATTTTTTGCTTAATTGTATCCTAGTCCTTACACATTGGAATAAACAGTTTGATGTGAAGGCTGTGTGATTGTGACACATCTTGTTTGTTTCAGTGTCATGATGGATATGTTTGTAGTATTACTGAAGCTACATTTAACTGAAGAATTTTATTCAGCTCGTATTGCACAATTAAGCTACTCAATTGATACAGATGATAAAGGAATAGTGCTTAAATTTAATGGATTCAATGAAAAGCTACCTGTAAGTAATGCATTATTGCTACTTAAAAAGTTAATACTGCTTCTATCATTTACCTATAATTTACTGTGTTTTGAAAATAGGATAACATAAATATTGTAGACTCTAATGCTTTAGACTTTGAGCATTACAATGTGTTGAATTATATATTATAATTATACTTCTGTTCTTGCTTATTATATAAGAATGTTTAACCCCAACTTTTTGTTTAAATTAATTAAATGCTTTAGCAATTGTAATTAATTTACTTCATTTTGTATTGTGTACTATATGATGAATATTGAAGAAATTATGTATGTTAGGGGGAATTTAGTAACAGTGATGTCCAAATTGATAAAACTATTTTTGATCTGTTTATCACACGGTCACTTATGTTTTATTTTTTAATAGTTTTGGGAGATGCTGTTTTCATTTTCAAACTCAAAAGCCCAACTGTTGTCTGTTGTTGCCTACAGTCTTCCCTCTAATGGTGGAACTATAAACTTTTTTATAAAATTACACATAGGACAAACTAAAAGAATGTGCAAAATTCTACATAGGGCAAACTAAAAGAAACATAAAAAACAGAGCCAAAGAACATTTTAGAAACATCAAATCGAAACAGGAAGACAAGTCAGCAGTAGCATTTTACTTTTTGGAACAAAAACCATAAGCTTGACCCAAATCCAAAATTATCAAAAGGTGTGGTTTATTTTGCAAACTGATGTGGGAGAACATTTTAATTTGGAAATATAAAGACTGAGTTATAATTACATAGAAAATGAAGCTAGCTACAGTGAAGCAATGAATATTATACAAATATAACAATTTATAACAAAAACTTCAGTTAACTTAAGAAAATGATGTTAATTCTTCTTTCTAATTGAAATCGATTTCAATTAGAAAGAAGACTTAACATCATTTTCTTAAGTTAAGAGGAGTTTTTGTTACCGAGTTATAAACTTTGAAATCCTACCAATCGATAATTTTTATAAAGAAATTTGTAGTTCCACTACCAGAGGGAAGACTGCAGGCAACAACAGTGTTAAACTCTGACTACAAATAATTTTTCAATTATTACTCGACAGAGCGTTCAGGCGTATTGACCTTCAGGTGACCAGCGATGTGATCGTCTCTTATCTGGTCGATTAGAAGAGTGAAATATTAATAAGTTGATGTACAGTAAGTTACGAAACACAAATAAAGCGATTGGAAGCTGTGTGTGTCTATATGATATATTTTCTCACGCCTGCCGATATATGACACATTGTTGTCCAGAAGATGTGATTACATCTGAACAGACTATTCGTATACTGGACTCGCCTGTATGTGCGACAAGCTGAGGTAAACTTCTCAGTGTTGCAAATTTTTTCCGCTACGTCTTCTCACATTGCCATGTTGTAATTTGGACATTATTGTTACTAAATTACTCCAAACATGCATAATTTCCTAGTGGTATTTCATTATCAAAACATGTATGCCTTTTACTTATAGGATCTTTGAAAAGTTACTTCAGACATTATAAATGTTGTAATATTTGAGATAAAAAAAAAAGAAGTTACACACTGGGCAAGCAATGGGGTTATAAACATTGGTGTTGTTTTTTCTTTTTTTTTCTTTTAATAATATTTAGTGAATAATTGGTGTTATATAATTGTTTCAGTTACTGTTGGAAGCTGTCGCTCAACAAATGAAACAGTTGGAAGCAGAACTGAATCCACGTATGTTTGAAGCAGTTAAAGAAGAAACAAGTCAATGTTATCATAATGACTTCATTAAACCAAAAAAAGTTGAGAAGTAAGTATTAGAATGTCTAATAAGAGGCATTTAAAAGCAAAAGTTTTAATTGAACTGACATAAATTATATGAGAAGCATAAGTGGTTGGTTGGTATCTAACATTAGCAGTTGGCAATGAAGCCATTCGCCCTGTTGCATTCCAGTATTTTGATGTGAGAAGCATAAGTAGATACTAAAGCATAAGTAGATACTATATTTTAGTTGCTTAAAACCACAAGGGCCTAAAGCATATTATTGTAGATTTTGAGATTTTAGCATGTGTGCATGCTCCTGACATTTGCCAACCTTATGGTCAACCAGCTGTAGCTCTGCTTTAGGCCCTCTTTCATTTAATGATATATTCATAAGAAGTTCTCTCTTGCCAGTTTTTCCTGATATTAAGTTACATAAGGGCCCAAAGCATAAAGTATCATTTTGTTTCTCAGCGCTGTTCAATTTTTATATGGTGTTGCCAACATAATTTATCCCGATGTTCAGTTACATAAGGGCCCAACGCATAAAGTATCATTTTGTTTGCTCTGTGCTCTTCAATTTTCATATGGTGTTGCCAATATAATTTACTCTTTAGATCACGTTCACAAGTAGTACTTTGTAATGGAAATTTTGAATTTAACAAACATTTATTTTTCTGAAAACTATGTTTCTGTGCTTAGGCCTTTATGGTTCTCAGCACCTCATTCATATTGCTCTGTCCATTAAAACCCACTTTTGTTTCCTACACCAGTAGGAAAACCAAAACGTTTGCTGTTTCTTACCATAATTGCCGAAACTCCACTTAAGGTTATTGCTAATGTAGAGCTAATTAATAGGTAACACATTTTTTTTTCTCATAACAGATTGGTTTTATTCTTTATTAACATCTGTATAAGTCTCTGATCTTATGCCATCTTAATAAGAGAGCTTGTAGGGCCTCATGGTACTGCTCTACTGATCTATGGCTCTGCTAGCTTTCAACTGCCTTATCACCAGGACAGGAACTTTGGACACTAAAACATTGGAACGAGTTGGGTGCAGGTAGTGAGACACTGACCTATGGAACCATCTGACATTCCATTACCTCGGCGACCAATCATAACTTGATGGGCATAACTTGGCTTCACGCAGTTGTCTATTATGCTAAATATTATTAAACAATAGTTGAAGTTATCAACAATTTTGATGACAAAGACAGTTGTGCCATAAAAACTGTGAAACGTTTTGAAAATATTTGGTACATAGCAAATCATTTCAAATGTTTAGCAGAAACCATCTCCTATTTGGAGACTTCAAATATTGAAATGTGTGTTGCTTTAGGGGTGGTGGAAAAAGTTTGCGAAAAAATAAACGAAGTACCTGATGATACTAATAGTAACTGTGTTAAACAAAAACTTCAACGGGTTCTTAAAAGCAATCCATCACGTTCGAAACTGTGTGAAGTGCGAAGTAGTTTAAATAGGAACACAGACTCAAATATAAACTTTCAAGTATGCTCCAATCACATCATGCGATGTAGAGAGAACATTCTCTCAATACAAAAACATTTTGTCAGAAATAGAACAGGGTTCAAATTTCAGAATTTATGAATGTACATAGTTGTACATTACAATAAAATCAATGACTATAATTAAAATTTACACAATGTTACTTCAATAGGCCTGTGTATCTGTTCACAAAGGAGAGAATGAATGAGCTTAGGAACCTTCTCCTATTATTCATATATACGCGCTTAGTCAAAAGCCTCTGTTTGTTGTCAACTGACTGTATGTACCCAAGGTTGGAATCAGGTGTAGGGGGCTTTACAGACATTGTTCTCCCACCTTCAGTTATTTGTAAACAAACGTAATTCTATGGTCTTTGCGTAGCAAACTTATTAGGGTCTGTGTCTAAAGTTCTTGCCCTGCTTATCAGTGCTATAATACTTCCTGCAAAGACCATTCTTTGGTGAACCAAATAGATAGAGGTCAGAAGAAGCAAGATCTAGCATGTAGGGTGGGTGAGTAAGAACAGATCACTGAATTTTCATTTATAAGTACAAAAGTGAATCGAGAAGATATTGACATATTGCCTCACTCACACTGTTTATTCACAGGACATGTTTCAAAAGCTCTTGCTCCTATCATCAGCTGATGATAGGAGCAAGAGCTCTTGAAACATGTCCTGTGAATAAACAGTGTGAGTGAAGCAATGTGTCAATATCTTCTCGATTCACTTTTGTATTAATTTGTGCTTCACTGTCCCTACGCTTTTTCCAAGTTTATACTTGCACTTATAAGTTCAATCAGTGATAATTGATTGTTCTAACATACACAAATCATGTGTAGGCAAACATGAAAGGTAAGTTGTGATAATGCTCCCTCTTTATAATTTCTTCTATTTTCACAATGTCACCTGTGCTATTGCAACCAAAGGAACCTCCATACATGACTTTAGGGGATATGCTTTAAGGTGCCAAGCCGTCTGTTTTTACACATCAGACAAACTGGTGACGTTTTGAGCCAATTTCTATTTGATATGTGAACGTACGACAAGTTATAAATTAAACAACTTGTGTTTTGTGTAGATTCACAGCTAATTTGTTTGCTTTAAACCAATATGACATAAAGTTCAAAACATTATCCAGTTTAATTATACACTCATTTAAATTTGTACTGGTCACCAGGACACTAGCATCATCAGTGAATAGAACTGTACTGGCAGTGTCTTGTATATAAAGTGAGAGGTAATTTCTATAGATCAGAAATAGTAATGGCCCTTATACTGAACCTTAGGGTGCTCCATGAGTTGCTACTTTCCAATTCAGGGTTTCTTTTTCATAACTAATTTTACTAGCTACTTCAGCACACTGTTTTCTTTCATTTACATATGATACAAACCAACTTAAATGACTGTTATGAGTTTCAAATGGGAAGGTGTTTGTCCTTGAGCGTTACTAGGTGAGTAACCAATGCGGTGTTGTATTGCACTCCCGCTAAGTGGTGTGTGAGGAGTGTCAACCTAATCAATCTGTATGAAACATTCGCACTAAGACAAAAATTCAGATTTTGCCAAAACTGATCCATGTGGACGGTAGAGAGTACTGTATCTAACATAACCATGAAAACTCCATATTTTTAGCTCAAACAGTTTTTCTAACACAAATAAATAAAGCACTATTACCTGTATTATAACAATATATCGCCACGTAAACACTGTAATGAATAGCATTATTCGTTGGCATGTATGTGTGTTTATTTGTAATTACTCAGAACTGAAACGTAAATGTTAACATAATGTGACAAAAGAATTACTTAGAATAAGCCAATTTGAGCAAGAGGAAACAATAAATTTTCTGCTGCCCTGGCAGAACGTGTCTGTCACATTAAATCTTTGTATATGAATGGTTCGTAATCTCTATTTACTCTAGAGAGTTCAAAGTGGTTGGTATGTATGTATGTACATATTGTAACTTTGTGGGTTCATGAAATTAAAAGTCCAATTGCACCACTCAAAAATGTTCTTTATTTCCACCGAATTACAATCGGAACACTTGCCGATTACACAGAATTACGTAATGCACACAATTACAATTCACCAGTTCGTCTGCCACAGGTCCACTGCATGCAGTTACGTACACTCCTCTGATGCATGTACACAGTCCGTTCCCTCAATGGGTGCTCCTCACGGCTGCTTGACAAGAACTGCCTGACTCGTCAACTACAGGCCTTATATAGAGAAGATCGCCGTTTCTGGAAACTTCACGGTGCGCACAATTATCTTGAGGTTTCGAGACGTCTGGTGGGAGGAGAAAGAGACGGTACAGGGCTCCCGCTGTTTCCCTAATCATCCCTTCATTTAGTGACATGAGGCAAATGGGTAGGCGTGGTCTCAATGCTTCCCCTCTGGCCCTACTGCCGGCCGGTTCTATAGGAAGTTCCGACGCTTGGGTGACACTGCTCCCTCCTCAAAGCTGGTCGTCCCGAACAGCACCATCGTAGCATGCCAGGTGATCCAGGTGTACCACTAACATCTTCCCTCGGGGAACCTTCTGGATGCGGTGGACAACGCGTTAATCCTCTTCACCACCCGGTACGGTCCTTGCCATGGCTGCTGGAGCTTCGGGCAGCGTCCCTTGGTCCGGGTAGGATGGTACAACCAGACCAGGTCATCGTGCTGCAACCCTTGGCTGTTGGCTTGCCTGTCATACCTGGTCTTCATGCGGTCGCTCGCCTTCTGGATGTTCTGGCGGGCCATCTCGTGCATGTCGTGGAGATGGTCCATCAAGTTCTCCACATACTCGGTTGCTGGCTGCTTCGCTTCCGGAGGTCTTCCAAAAGCCAGGTCACAAGGGAGGGGTAACTCTCAGCCAAACATTCACCTGGCTGGTGACATCCCAGTTGTGTCGTGTGTAGACGAGCGTAAGGCCAGCAAGAACAGTGTCACCTTGACGTCCCAGTCTCGCTGATGGCTGGCCACGAACATCCTTAGGTGTTCCTCTAAGGTCTTTATGTACCTTTCGACCATGCCATCCGACTGGGGATATAGAGGCGTCGTGCGGGTCTTGTTTACCCCAAGCTTTTGTAGTGCCTCCTTCACTAGGTTGGACTTAAAGTTGGTACCCTGGTCACTCTGTAGCTCTAACGGCACCCCAAATCGACAGAACACTTACTCCACGAGGCAGTCTGTGATTGTCTTTGCCTCTTGGTTTGGGATGGCATACACCTCCGGCCTCTTGGTGAAGTAGTCCACAACCACCATTAGGTACTTGTTGCCTCGGTCGGAAACTGGGAACGGTCCGGCAATGTCAACGGCGATCCGTTCGAATGGCGCTCCGACGTTGTACTGCTGCATGCGACCCCGGCTCATAGTCTGGGGGCCGCGACTCGCCGCGCACACGTGACACTGACGGCACCATCTCTCAGCATCTGCTCAGAGTCTCAACAGTAGTAGCGCAGCCGTAGCTTGTCAATCGTTCGGTTCGCTCCCAGGTGTCCTTCCGAAATACCGGCGTGCACTTCCTCCAAGACTTCCAGTACCTTACTCCGGGGAAGTACCAACTGTTCTCTCTGCATCTTCCCATCGGGTGCCTCCCATACCCGGAACAGCGCGCCCTCTCTGGTCTTCGAGTCCCATTGGGCCCAGCACGACTTGTAGGTGGCGCTCCTCGGTGCGATGTCCTCCCTGGTTGTTCTCGTCCCTGCCTCCACTTCCCTCAAGAGTGGCCCCAAGTCTGCGTCCGCCAGCTGCTCCTTCCTCAGGTCTGCGCTATCCAAGCCATCCGCAGGCACTGCCGTGACTACTCGGACTGCTGCGGCACGCTCCTTCTCTTCCACTCTGGTGCACTGGCCGCACTCTTCTGGACAAGGTCTTCAAGACATGGCGTCAGCGTTACTGTGGCTCTTCCCTCTACGATGTTCCGAGGTGAAGTTGTACTCCTGCAGCCTCTGGACCCAACGTGCTGTCTGGCCTTCCAGGTTCCTAAAGCTCAATAGCCAGGTTAGGTCGGAATGGTCAGTCCTCAGCTGGAATGGCTGACTGTACAGGTACTTATGGAAGTGCTCCAAGGTCTTTACTACCGTCAGTAACTCTCGTCAGGTGATGCAGTAGTTCTTCTCTGACTTGGATAGCGTCTTGCTGCAGTAGGCTATCACCTGCTCATGGCCGTTCTGGATCTGCGATAGGACACCTGCAATGCAATGGTCGCTGGCGTCGGTGTCCACAATGTAGGCGCCACCCGGTTGTGGGGAAACCCAAAATTGGAGGACTGCACAGGGTCTTGTTCAGGTGCTGGAAAGCGTCTTCGGCGTCCTCCGTCCAAACATAAGGCCGGTGTTCCTCTGTCAGGTGGGTGAGAGGTTTGGCGATGTTAGAGAACCCCTTTATGAAGCGTCGGTAATAACTGCAAAGCCCTAGGAGACTGCGCAACTCTTTCTTATCCTTTGGGCGAGGCCAATCTCTTACAGCCTGCGTCTTCCCCGGGTCTGTGGCCACTCCGGTTGCTGAGACTATGTAGCCCAAGTAGTTCACTTCCTTGCGGAACAGCTGGCACTTCTTCGCGTTCAGCTTCAAGTTGGTCGCCTGCAATCTCTGTAACACCTTACTCAAATTCTCGAGATGGTCTTGAATAGTCTTCCCGACGATGATGATGTCCAGGTATAGAAGGCAGGCGTCGTAGGTCAGTCCTCTCATCACTGACTCCATGAGGCGTTGGAAGGTAGCTGGTGCGTTGCAGAGGCCAAAGGGCATAACTGAACTGTCAGAGCCCTTGGCCTGTCGAGAATGCAGTCTTCTCCTTGTCTCTCGGATCTAGAGCTACCTGCCAGTAGCCCGACTTCAGGTCCAGGGTCGAGAACAACTGTGCACCGGCTAACGTGTCCAGGGTGTCGTCAATCCGGGGTAAGGGGAAACAGTCCTTGCGGTGACAGCGTTCAACTTCCTGTAGTCTACGCAGAAGCGTAGCTCGCCGTTTTTCGTTGTCACCAAGACTACAGAGGAACACCAAGGACTGTCAGACTCTTCAATCACTCCCCTGGATTTCAAGTCCTCCAGCATGTCTGGTACCGCCCCTTGCTTCGCCAGCGGAGCGCGTCTAGGTGGTTGCCGAATAGGCCGGGCGTCCCCGGTGTCGATGCGGTGAAGCACTTTGTCCGTGCGGCCGTAGTCTCTGTCGCCTTGGCTGAAGACGCGCTGGTATCGCCTCAGCAGTTGTCGAACTTTCTCCAGTTGTTCTGCGGTCAGATGGTCGGCCGCCCTCTCCAGTAAGCCTTCTAGCCGGGGCACCAGGTGTTGGGTCAGCACCTGCTCCTGCGTCTTGTCGATTGCTGTTACGCTTACCACGGGCTTGCACGTTCCCAACTCCATCCCGACCTGGATGTCGTGATCGGTGTCCGTTGAATTTAGCAGTCTCAATGGCACCTCCTCTCCGCACGGCAGCAATGCCCTGGCTACTCACAGTCCGTGTAGAGGCGTATTCTGGTCCAGCATCATGTTCCTGGTTCTCTGGCTATCCAGTCGCGCCGTCACTACCACCTCGCTCCTCGCGGGGACAAACACGTCTTAGTTCTAGATGACCCTGCAGATTCTAGGGCGCTCTTCGGGTTGACGGAGTATAACCTCTTCCCCGTTGAGCCGCAGGATTTTCCTGCCGATGTCGACCGTCGCATCGTGGCTCCTGAGGGCATCCAGTCCCAGAATCACCTCCTTAACCACCTTCGCGACGAACACCTAAAGAGGTACGGCACTCCGTCCCAAGGTCAACTTCAACAGGACCTCCTTCTCCACAGGCAAGGTGTCGCCCGATGCCGTGACAAGGTGGTATGGTGGACTCGGCTTCCTTGTCGGCAAACCATTCGCCACGTCAGGTCTGATGATGGTCACGGCTGCCCCAGTGTCCACCAGCACGCGGCATGGCCTCCCTCACACCCAAACGTCCGCGATGAGGCTGTCATCCATACGCCGGCTGACGGCGCGCAGTGTCACTCGCGGGGATGGTGGTGATGGCGCCGACGTGCTCCTCTCCACGACGGCCCTTACTCGTTTTCCGGCTGCTCTTCCTGGTGTGGGCAGTCTCTCTGCAGGTGTCCGGGTGTCCACACCCCAACACAGGCCACTAGGTGTTCGCCGGCAGCCCTCGGCTGGTCTTCTGTCTCCGGTGTAGCGGACACTCCTCGTTCTCGACGTCGGGATAGCTGTTACCGTGGCCGCCTCCATCCTTAATGCTGCCGTTAGCGCCACGTGGATGGTTTTATAATCGCCGAGCAGTAGGTGCTGACGAATCTCCGTGTCTCGTACCCTGCCAACGAATGTATAGGCAGCTTCCCGGGATACGAACTCTGGTGGGAGGTCGACTAGGGCCTTGCTAGCCAGTTGTTCAACTGCTAGGGCGAACTCCTGCAGCGCCTCCCCTGGCTGCTGTGACTTTGCCTTTAGCTGACTGCGGTACGCTGCGGCTAAGCGGTGGTTTCCAAAACGATTCTCCAGGGCCTCCCAGATGTCCTTGGGCGCCGCCGTTGTCTGTACCGTGTTCAGGACTTCCACGGCCCGTCCCTGGAGGCTGGCTATTAACTGTGTGGCCTCCTCATCTGGTGACCATTTGTTGTGTTTGACCACTGCGTCGAATTGGCGGCGGAAGAATTGGAAAGTGTTCATGCCGTCGTATTTAGGAGGTTTGACGCGCGCAGATTTGTCACGTGTCGGCGCGTCGACCTTTAAATCCTTCAACCTCCTGCCGATGACGTCCTCCACCATGGCGTTCAGGCACTTGACGCTGCTGTCGGCCTTTCCTTCCAGGTCGTTAACGCGGCTCGCCAGGTCTTCGACGCGCTCACCGAGCTCCATGACGTCCTCCTTTACGTCGGCCAACTGCCCCTCAAATTCTGCGGCGAGGACCTCGTTTGCCGCTTTAATTTCCGTGGTCAATTCGGTTTTTATTTCCTTCAGCTCCACTGCCAAGTTGTTATTTGTAGTCTCCAGCTTCGCGGCCAGGCTGTTATTTGCCGCTTCAGTTTTTGCAGCGAGGTTTTCATTCGCCGTCTTTATTTCTGTCAGTTCCGCCTTCATTTCCAGCATCTTCTCCAAAATCTTTTCCAATGCCGCGTCCATGGCAGTAATGTTCGGTGATGTCATCCCACTCCTGACACCAATTGTAACTTTGTGGGTTCGTGAAATTAAAAGTCCAATTGCACTACTCAAAAATGTTCTTTATTTCCACCGAATTTCAATCGGAAAACTTGCCGAATACACAGAATTACGTAATGCACACAATTACAATTCACCAGTTCGTCTGTCACAGGTCCACTGCATGCAGTTACGTACACTCCTCTGATGCACGTACACAGTCCGTTCGCTCACTGGGTGCTCCTCACAGATGCTCGACAAGTGCCTGACTCGCTAACTACAGGCCTTATATAGGGAAGATCGCCGTTTCTGGAAACTTCGCTGCGCGCACAAATATCTCGAGGTTTCGAGGCGTCTGGTTGGAGGGGAAAGAGACGGTTCAGGGCTCCCGCCGTTTCCCTAATCATCCCTTCAGTTAGTGACACGAGACAAATGGGTAGGCGTGGTCTCAATGCTTCCCCTCTGGCCCTACTGCCGGCCGGTTCTATAGGGAGTTCCGACGTTCGGGTGACAATATACTTTTAATTATTCAGAACTGAAATTTAAACTACTGACATGACGTGATAAAAGAATTACTGTGAATAAGTCAAGGGGTTAAATTCAAGAAAGAGCAAACACTTCATTTTCTGTTAGCCTGTGGAATGCTGTATGCTTATGTATATGAATGCTGAATAAGAAGTGTTTATTTAGTCTGGAGCGTTCAGATCAATATTATTCAGTAGTTCTTTACACAGCAGTAGAGTAAGAGTTAAATAGTGCAATGGCTTCTTGGGGTGAATTTAGTGGCGAGTCAAAAAGTCAGGCATTGTGAAGTCAGGCTCAAAGTATTATTTTTAAGGTGTACATGTTCTTAAAAAACTTCTTCAAAAATACTTTCTTCAATGAGGAATATAGAAATCAGCTTGATTTAAAAAATGCTCAACGGCTTACTGCTGAAGCGTGTGGTGTTGGTTAAACAAGTATGTCCCACATTTGTGGAGAGGCAAGAACATTAGATATCAGTGGTGCTCAGGTGTCTGTGTCGCCCAGGAAACATGTTGGTCCTCCGAAGAGCGTTACAAATTTAAGTGCCTTTGACAAGGACATTGTACATAGAACTGTGTTCGAGTTTTATGACCAAGGTGAATTTCCAACTATACAGATAATAACTTGCACTCTTAGAACCAAAATTTCATACACTGTGTCAAAATCATTGACTTTCAGAATTTTGAGGGGATTAGGGTTCAGGTACAGAAAGACAAATGATGGGCGTCAATTTTTAATGGAGAGGAATGACATTGTTGCGACAAGATTAAAATTCTTATGCAAAATGCATGAAATTAGACATTCTGGTGATGTGAGACCTGTCTTTTACTTAGACGAGACATGGGTAAATAAAAACCACACACAAAAGTCAAACTGGCAAGACTCCTCAAAAAAGGGTGGTTTAAAGGTACCTGTTGGAAAAGGCAGTCAGCTCATCATTTGTCATGCTGGATCTCCTAAGGCAGGGATCCTGCCAGAAAGCAAATGGATTTTTGTCTCCAAAAGTAACTCAACTATCACGAAGAGATGAAAGCTGATACATTTAAAGAATGATATCTTAACAGATTCTTAAGTTATTTAGAAGAGGGAAGCATTATTATAATGGATAATGCACCATATCATTTGGTTATTGCAAATGAAATACCAAATTTGGCCAGCAGAAATAACGAAATTGTTGAATTCTAGGTATCCTTTGCTTCCGGAGAAGGCCGCGTCGTATGATGGCTAGTTGATGTTTCGCCCATCATTTTGTAGGCTTCTTCAGGGCACGAGTGCACTAGCCATCATACGACACGGCCTTCTCCGGAAGCTAAGGATACCTACGATAACACAGGCCGTGGAAGCCTACGCACCTACTGAAATTGTTGAATGGTTACAAAAAGGGGGGTTGCATTTTCGGAAACAGAAACTAAAAATGAGTTATTGCAAAGAGTACTTCCGTTTAAAAACACGGAAAAAGTGTATCAGCTGGATCAACTTGCAATTGAAATGGGACACAAAGTAATACGCCTCCCACCTTACCACTGCCAATATAATCCAGTTGAGTTGCTGTGGGCTCAAATAAAAAGGGGAGTTGCAAACAGAAGTAATACTTTTAAACTGATGGACGTTGAACGACTTTTTCATGAAGAAATTGACAAGGTAACACTACAGGACTGGGAAAACTGTGTAAGGCATGCAGAAAACCTTCATGAAGACGATTTTAAGAAAGAAATAGCACCTGACGAGATTTTGGAACCTATAATCATAAATTTGCAAGACTCAGACGATGAAGACAGTGAAAATGACGAATTGTCTCTTAATGGAAGTGACAATGACAGCTATATGGATGAGCCACTGGCAGATCCATTAGATTACAAAAACAGGTAATTCATAAACTATAATTATAGTTATAGTATTTAAAAATATACATAAATAGCGAAAATGCTTTTTCCAATTTTGATTTTGGCAACTGCATTATTGTAAAAGTTTGTAAAATATAATTTGCTTACCTTTAGTTCTGTGCCAAGCAGACCCGCATGTTGTATGAGTGTGCAAGAGAGAGGGAAATATAAAAGGAGCGGGGTAATAAGCTGGCAACGCTGAGTGTGATACAGCATCTGATTAGCTGGACTCCAGAACTCTTCCCATTTGAAACACTTATAGTCCATAGAATCCCAATTTTGCTATAAGAATATCATGATTAACACAGTCAAAACTCTTTGCTGGATCACAGAAAATTCCACCTGCATGTCTTTTTTCGCTTAAGGCAGTCAACACTTCATGTGTAAGTTTATAAGGTGCATGGTTTGTCGATATTCCTTTTTTGAATCCAAACTTATCACTGACAAGTATGTTGTTTTCTTCAAGGTGTATAGAAGTAAGTGACAAGTGTGAATAAACCGACTACAAATAGATATACGATTAATTTCGATGTCATTGTTACTAAATTCCTCCAAACACACATAATCTACTATTTATTACAAATCCACATATTGACTTACTCATTTGCTGTGAATTTATTTACTGTGGTTCTTGAAATGAATAATAAATGAAGTTATATGTTATTTCGTACTTTAATTTTATGAGTTAAGTTGTTCAAAAACAGTCTATAGTTATAATTCCTTTCTTGGAAGCGTGAAATTTAATTTAGCTCTATAGTTAATTTGGGGACTCAATTGGTTAAGCACTGGTCAAGGTTGCTAGTTCAAACTCGACCCAGAAGATGGCTTTTAAGCATGCTTACAAGTGCAGCCCAATATGTCAGTTTATTTAATGGCAAGTAAAAGATATTCTGGACAAAATTTTGGTACACTGGTGCTTATATGTTGCTGGCAACTGACAGTATCATTTACAAATTATTTATTTATACGAGGCATGTATTTTTAAGTCTACTGTTTTGCGATTCTGCCGCCGCAGCGCTGCGGTCGGCGTTCTGCGCATCTCTTGTCTACACACTGACACCATTACAGTCTGACTCTACATTGTATACGTTTGTTACTGAGTGTTTAAGATGCCTCTGACAATCGTGAGTCCCACCGATTGTGAAGTACGGGCTGTTATATGATTTCTTAGTGCAAAAGGACAAAACATTGTGAGTGATGGAATGGTAAGGAAATGGGTGAGAGCATTTAAAGATGGCCGCACAAATGTGCATGATGAAGAACGGAGTGGGCGTCCTTCGGTCGTTACTGAAGATTTGGTGCAGAAAATGAACGAAAAGGTGAGAGAAAACAGGGGCTTTACAATTTCATCATTGTGCGACTATTTTCATCAATATTCTCGTAGTGTTTTGTATCGCATTCTGACCGAGAACTTGAAGTACCGGAAATTGTGTTCACATTGGGTTCCGAAAGTGTTGACGGATTTGCACAAAACACAACGTTTAGGCAGTGCATTGACTTTCCTTGAGCGGTAACACAATGAAGGTGAAGATCTTTTAGACCAAATTGTTACTGGTGACGAAACATGGGTGGCCTACGTCACACCAGAATAGAAACAACAATCCATGGAATGGCGACATTCATCATCATCCACAAAAGTGAAGTTTAAGCAAACAATTTCTGCCCGGAAAATCATATGCACGGTTTTTTGGGACAGAAAAGGAGTATTGCTAGTGGAGTTTCTGCCTCGTAATGAGACAATCAATGCAGCGTCTTATTGTGAGACATTGAACAATCTACGCCGTGCAATCCAGAACAAAAGAGTAAGTAGAGTAAGGGTATCGTTTTGCTGCATGACAATGCCCGTCCATATGTTGATAATCGGACCAAAGATCTCATCAAATCTTTTCAATGGGAAACTCTAGATCATCCTCCATACAGCCCTGGTCTAGCACCCTGTGTCTACCATTTGTTCCTGCACTTGAAGAAACATCTGGGCGGTCAGCGTATTCAAGACGATAACAAAGTGAAAACAGTTGTGATACAATGGTTAACACGTCAGGCGGCAGAATTTTATGAGGAGGGTATTCAAAAACTGGTGCCACGTTGACAGGTGCCTCAATATTCATGGAATTTATGTAGAAAAGTAGATTAAGGTATAGGCTTTCATGTAAAAGTAAAATAATTGTGATACCTATGCATGTCTTTTTTTTTAATTCCAAAACTGCACTGACTTAAAAAAAACATGCCTCGTAAATATTTAGGGACATTTATGTGAACTGTTGAAATATTTGGGAGTGGGGTTTAGGAGATCTCAAATATTGTTGAAACCTTAAAACTGAATTTTGAATAACACTTCTGCTTATCAGAAATAAGTTGAAGAAAGCAAACATGTGTTTAATTTTATTTTATCACTTTCTAAGACAAATATTATGTTTCAGGGAATTGAGATTATCACTGATGGTATCTCCTTACTGGAATTTAGTAGAGAAGCATTCAGTTGTCTCCAAAATTACTTTTACAATGATGAAAACATTTGTCCATCAATTTTTAGATCACTTATATATAAAAAGTCTTGTTCAGGGCAACATAAGTAAAGAAAATGCAGCTGAAGCAGGTTCCAAAATAGTGAAAATTCTGCAAATTGCACCTCTGCTACCAGACTCACATCTTCAGGTAAAAAACCTTACTGCTGAACATGAATTCTAATTTTAGACATTGCTTTTTTAAATTACAGTCTAGTAAAATAATCTTGAGCTGAATCATTTTTTGTTTTACTAGCCATATATTGGCTAAGGTCTTTGATAGATTGAGTCAACATGAAAAATTCAATGATGAAGCTTGGGACTCAAGCGCTTATGATAGCAAGTCGCCACAAACAGTGTATCTCGAATGCGAGAGCCCCTAGTGGTTTACCAGGAATTATACGAGTCAAATGGAGAATTTAATGTCACGACAGCATGTTGGCTATGGTAGCTCAACGCGTTAGAGCGACTGGACAGAGGCCAGACTATCCCTGGTTCAAATCCCGGCCATGATATTGAATTTTTCAGGTTGACTGAATCTATTAACTGAAGATGTTAGGAAGATCCTAATGAAACACGTTCTAGGTAAATACTAGCAATATATGGAGCATTGAGTACTAGTTCCACTCAAAATTATATTTATTTGCTCATGTTTCATTTTAAATTTGAGATGAGAATCAGAATATATCTTAACTATAACTAACAATGTTGATATGGAAATATGCGCATGGTATTATTAAACTTATCAAAAATTAGAATTGTTTGTCACATTTAAAAAGTTTTAAGCTTTTTAAAGTTTCACAGAGCTAATATTAAACAGATATATTAGAGATAATTACTATAGAGATAAGTAGTACATCATTAAGTAGTTTTGGAAAAACTCCTTTGATGTTTTATTAATTTATCAGCAGACATGGTAAGTAGAGGCAGCAAAAGTACAATAAATGGTGTGTATCTTGAATACGAGGACCCCTAGCAGTTTACTGAGAAAACATATGAGACAATGGGAGAATTTAATGTCATGACATTAATGGTAGCTCATAGGTTGGTAATGGTAGCTCAATGGTTAAATGCGACCGGATGGAAACTGGTTCAAATTGAGGCCATGGCATTGAATTTTTCAGGTTGACTCTTTCCATCTGAAACTTTAGCCTATACATGGCTAGTATGGAGGAACGATTAATTTCCATCAATTAACTTAATAAATATTCTTTTGGAATTATTCCGAGAATGGACCTATTCCAAATGCTAATCCATTGCCTACATCATACCAAACTCCAAATTTCCTGTCATGATAAGGGACTGAGTGGAATGGCTTAGGAAGTGTGTGGCCCGCATTTGGGAGGTCCAGGTTCAATTTCTGCGACTGACCTACCTGACCTTGGGTTTTCTCGGGTGTTTTCACGGGTCGCCAGGTGAATGTTGTGTGGGTTAATTACATCCCCTGAATTTCTTGTACCTCCATTTAATCTCCATTATCATTTCATATCATCTCTCATCTGGTGGTCTCTTTCAGAAGTTGACTTCTGACTCTCACTAAGATCACCACCCTGATGATACTAGGTGCAGTTCCTGGCAAAACCTCGGTTCATTCTTCAAGAACTTCTAGACCACAGCCCATAAGCCTGGAATATAACATTTATCTTCATTATATTAGTTATTTTTAATTTACTGGCATGCTCCATTCCTTACAATTACTGATGATGAAGATGATGATGATGATGATGATGATGATGATGATGATGATGATGATGATGATGATGATGATGATGATGATGATGATGATGATGATGATGTTGGTGGTGGTGGTGGTGATGATGATGATTGATTGATTGATTGAGTGATTGATGATGATGATGACGACGATGATGATGATGATGATGATGATGATGATGATGATGATGATGATGATAATGATGATGATGATGATGATGATGATGATGATGATGATGATGATGATGATGATGATGATGATGATGATGATGATGATGGATGATAGGAAAGGTGATAATGTAGCAATTGGAATGATGGTTGGGGATACTGCTGCTCCAAGAGTAAACCTGCCCTAGATGTGTGTTGCAGTTTTCTGGGATAGAATCTGGGCTGCCTTGGAGAATCTAGTGGTCCAAGCACTTGGAGTTGACACAATCTTATTATATTTCACAAAAATATTGCATAATATATGGTATTTTAATCAAAATTGTTGGAAATATTTTTCAGAAAATAAAATATATTTTTCCTTGAAAATTATAACTTGGATGGTGCATTTTTGGTGCAAGGTTATTCATAAACTTTTTCACATGCTGAATTAAAATTTTGTAAGACTTTGAACATTTTCATGAAAGTGTCCCTGTTTTTCAACAGTGTCTCTGTTCTGTATGATAGAAAATTAATTTGTGAAATTTGGTGTTGTACTTATAATAAGCTTCAAATTGCAAAAATATATTTTCAGCTTTTTAATTTTTAAACCATTATTTAAAAGGTATAAAGTGATAGTCCTTAATAATGTAATTGTAGAATTGATTTATTACTAATAGGTAACTTGAAATCGGTTATTTTAAAAACTAGGTAAACCTTTATAACACTTTTACTCCATCTGTCTAAATTATGGCACAACATATTTCAAGGAGATACACAGGCGACTGGCTCCCACCTAATGTCTGCTTTTCTCTTTCCCCATTTTTTGGCATACCTTTGTTTCTGTTGGTAAGTTGAATAATGATTCTTTGTTGATTTTAAATTTTATTCCTGTGCTGAAGTCATTATGTAATCAGAAGTGATAAGCTATACCTGAGTTTTCTGTTTGTTTGCATTAGGGAATATATTATGTTAATTGTAAAGATTTTCAAAAAGTGTACATTGAAAAGACTAAAAGTAATTTGGAAACAAAATTGTTGGTCGGTCGGTCGGTCGGTCGGTCGGTCGGTCGGTCGGTCGGTCGGTCGGTCGGTCGGTCGGTCGGTCGGTCGGTCGGTCGGTCCTAATTTCATAGCAGGTACTAATTTGTGCAGTAATTAAATCCTTAAAGATATTCATCAAGTGAATAGAAACAGCCTTCCAGGCATAATTCCTTTAGCTCTTTCCTGAATTTATTCATATTAGCAATATATATATATATAGGTAGGTATCTTATTATACAACTCCTATGGTGCGGCAGTAGCTTTTGTTTTATATATTTGTATTCTGCGTGAGTCAATATGAAATTTGTGTTTCCTCTAGTGAACTACATATGTATTTGATTCACCTACAATTTGTCTGCTATATAACTGTAATATGACTTCATAGATGTTTAGAGAGTATAGGGCTAAGATGTTTAGGTTTTTGAAAGCTTGTCTACAAGAATCTGATTGTTTCAATCCCAGAATTAATGCTACTGCTCTTGTTTGTAACAGAAATATTCTGTTAGTATATTTTTTAGTTCAATGTTCCCATACTGTTATCCTCTATGTTAGATGTGGGTAGATTAAACCATAGTGTACTGTTGTTAGTGTCTTAGCTTCCACCAAATTCTTTAGTTTTTTCATTTCAAATAATCCTGAGCTGAATTTGTTACAGATGTGATTTATATGCTGGTCCCACATCAAATGTTTGTCTATGATTACTCATTTAGCACTATCAGTTTCCTTTACCTCCCTGTTTTAATAACCATGTTGGTGTTAAATGACTTGAAGCTTTCCCGGCGTTGATTGTTGATGATAGTTTCTCGGGCTAACAGCCAGGTCAGATTAGGGTAACTACCCAAGCTTTCAGCGACTAACTCTGCCGCCATCCTCAGGGGAACTGAATCTAGGCTACTGATGTCACGATATTTATACCTAGCGCTGACCTGGCTGTTAGCTCGAGAAACTATCATCAACATGTTGGTGTTGCTAGTAGATCTATTCTGTTACATTTGAAGTCAGATGTAATTTGTCTTATTTAAATTTATGTGCAAATTATTGGTCCTAAAATAATGTATAACCTTTGTTGCATTTTGAATTGTTGTATTTTCCAGAGCCTGTAACCATTTCTCTGTATTTGCTATTGACATATCAGCGTACATAAATATTTTTCCATCGGATATATTTGATGGTTCGTTAACATAGATTATGAATATCAAAGGTCCAAGAACTGAATTTTGGGTTACTCCATGTATCATTTCCTCAGGTCTAGGAGTATACAACTGCTGTTTTCACTGTTATCCATCTTATTTATTATGTAATCAACTATTTCTGTTTTTGCTTTTTTGTTGCTTTATTTTTCCTGAATCCATATTGGTAGTTGACCAGAACCTCATGTTCTTCTTGGAATGCTATGATTTGATCTGCTTTTATTCTTTCCACCAACTAGGAGAGTAATGTGATGAGCGTTATTGGCCAGTAGTTGCTATTTCCCTTTTTGTGTATCATTATGAAAACAGATTTCTTCAGGCAATCAGGAAATATCCCAGATATAATAAATGAGTTGATTAGTTTAGTAATGGCTCCATCATATACGGAGTACATTTCTTCAACAGAGTATTGGAAATACCATCTAGTCCAGAGGAATTTTATTTATTTATGTTTTGCTTCTTAATCATAAAGTTGGCACAGAAATAAAAATTTAAAAGGTTAGCCAAAAGTCATTTATAATTAGCTCTGCAGAGGAATATATACATTATCAAAAATTAAGTCATAAGTTTTGAAATACTGGCATCAGATGGTATATGACTCACCACTAGGAACAATAAAGCTTAAATATTTTGAAGTTCATAACAAATTTGTTACCGTGCTTTATTATTTTAAATGCTTCATTTCTATTAATTTTATATTACATTTAAATATTTAAATTTATTTTTCAACACTTATTTAAATTATTTTTGCAGATAAGAGTAGCACAGCTTCCACTGGGTCAGCATTGTATGAGGGCTCAATCTTTCAATAATGATAGTAATAGTGTAGTCACAAACTACTATCAGTCTGGTCCAGATGAACTTGAGAACAGTTGTCTATTGGATTTCTTAGAGGTAAGTGCATGCGTGCTTGATGAGAAAATATTTTTATCTGTGTGTGTGCGCGTGTGTGCATGCAAGAAGCAACTTGAACCCACTAACTGACTGAATCTGCAGCTCTGCTCTGGTATTGTATTTACAGTGAGATTTATTGAGATTTTACAGGTCTTGCTCCTGTAGATAGATATAGGAGCAGTTTTTCACTCTGCTCTATGGCTGTGTGCCCTATTCTCAATCAAGATTTTACGGTGGTAAAATAGTAACTTTACCATGACGAGCAGTCATTTGTGGTGCGTTGACAAAGGTAAAGTTCATTGAGATTTTCATCGCCGTTTAACTCTGTCTGGCCCATGAACTACCAGTTATTGTCGATTATGTTGTCTTGCTAGTGTAAAATGGCGACTCGATGTTTTGGAGCATGACAATTTCGAAGATGAATTGCTGTTACACATGCAATTCATTCGTGGTGTTGAACATAATCACATGTCCATTACAGTGGATAGAGAAATATCCTTTTGAAGATATGAATGACAGGAAATTCCAAGAAAGGTTCAGATTATCCAAGGAAATTGTGTGGTGGTTAGTGAACAAATTTTTTAATAGGTTAGAATTCCTGACAAACAGAAATTATCCAGTATAATTTATAGATTGAGTGCTAACAGTGTTAATGTATGTGCAATGGGTGCATATAATATACTAATTGGTGATGCGTCAAATAATCATCGAACCATGGCATTGCATGTCAACAGTGTGTCACGAACAATAGCTGTTCTAGGATGGAATTATATACAGTTTCCAGCAAATAATACTGATGTAAGAACTGTTATTGATAACTATAGTGCAATTAGTGGGTTCCTGGGAGTGTTTGGAGCTATAGATTGCTTGGACAAAAGGATTCAGTCGCCTAAGTGGTAAAGTTTATAGAAACAAAAAAGGTTAATTTTCATTGAACTGTCAAACTGTGAGTGATCACAACTTGCTGATTAGAGACATTGTTGCAAGGGATCTGGCTCAGTGCATGATAGTGCTGTATTTAGAAACTCCAGCCAAAGAGCAAAGTTTGAAAATGGAGAAATTCCTCATGGATGTGCATTAGGAGATGTTTTATTTTCTATGATGTCTTTGAAGTGAGCTGCCAAGTCTAATAAAATATCCACTTAGTGAGTAGAGAAGTTAGCGGTCAGTTTATTTTCCATTATGTAGTTACCACATGTTTCTACTATGACAAATTTTAAAAGAAGAAGAAGCATTGTTTGGTAGTCTTCTCATTTGAAATGAGCAATGGGTTCTATCATAGTGAGCTCTTGCCAGAAATCACCACTAGCTAAACAGCGATTAACAATGGTGCACTGGGATGTAAGCTTTAGCACAGTCAACTTCTTACTGTGTTAGGCAAATGTCTCTAAAGGGTTTGTTTAACGAGACTGGTACACTCGACCACTACTACCTCTGTTTCTCCATACCCTTTCTCTTCCAACATGGCTTTCTCTCCTTTCAGTTTTTATTCTCTTCCTCCTCTCTTCTTTCCCTTCTATCTTCTGTCATATCACTCTATTGTCATCTTTTTCCCTCTCTTTGCCGTGTACCTTCCCTGTGATGATTTGAAAAATTGTAACAGAATATTCTTTTTTGGGATGTTAATTAAAACTACGAGACATGTCCGTAAAATAAGGTTTCCAATGCATTAGAGCCTTGAGGAACGCTATTCCTCGAGATCCGGCATCACTGGCATGTTGCTTGGTTTCCCCCCTTCAAATCCCCATCACAATGAACCCGTTGCAACTGTTATTCTTGGCTGGGCAGCCGTTTGTGATGGAGCTTCCTATCACTTACACCACCAAGTGCGAGTTGTGTGCAGTGATCCATTTTTTGAATGCCAAGGGCACGACCTCTGCTGAAATTCATCGTCAGTTATGCAAAGTCTATGGGCCATAGTGTATGGACGTCAAAAACGTGCAAAAGTGGGTCAGAGAGTTCAAAGACAGATGTACAGATGTCCATGACGAACAGCGTTTTGGTCGGCTTTCGGTTTCAGCTGAAACAATTGCAAAAGTGGAGCAAGAAATGCTTAAAGATCGATGTGTGACAGTTTGTGAGCTGTGCAAACTTATCTCTGAAGTCAGTAAGACTACGATTGAGAAGATTTTAACCAAACATTTGCATTATTGCAAGGTGTTTGCGAGGTGGGTCTCCAAAATGCTCACCGAAGACCATAAATGGCAACGTGTTGAAGTGTTGATCTCCTGGCCCAGTTCGGATGGGACATTCTCACCCATCGATCACAATGGTGATTAAGTTGAAAAATAGCTGTATGTTCTGCCTTTCTATCAATGTAACATTCATTGAAAGTAAACATGTTTTCTATATTAAATAAAATTGGGGACCTTATTTTACAGACACGTCTCGTAACATATAAGTAAAAGATTTAAAAACATGTCTCTTTATAGCACAAGGGATAAATCAATGATGTCTGTATTCCAACTTTTGTGCTATAGTTTACATGAGCAATTGTGTCTAGTTTGAAATTGGCAATAGTTGATTTGTAAGAAGTTTCTTAGGTTTATTTATTAGTATATTGCATTGAAAGTTCTTATTGTTACTTTTGATTTTATATTTGTATATTTCATTGATTTTTAATTATGCAGTTTATTAATTCATATGACAGATCTTGTATGATTTTTGCCTTGAATTTTTTTCTTTTCTATCTAATGTATGAGCTATTTCATCACCTGTCACTCTATGCATAAAAATAAGACACTGTAATATTATATTGTACCTGAGATTACATTTCCTTAACTTGTGGATTAGTCTGAATAGCACTTGGAATCTGATAAAGTTACAAAAGCATTTCAGTTATTTGTGCACATGTCTTTCATGGCCTGTGTCAATACTAGATGCAGTATAATCTGCGCTGTGGGCTGTGGTCTAATGGGCTCCTTCTTCCCAGATGTTTCGTCTGCAACTGTGACAGATATCTTCAGTGGCAGTAGCTAGGTCCAAGTACTCTGGTGGAGGTTTCAACATTAGACCATGGCCCAGAAGGCCGGATTATACTGTATCTAGTTTCTATAGTTACTATTGGACCATAGAGTTTCAATATGTTTATCTCAAGCAGAAAGAAAAACAAATTTCATACTGTGCAAAATACTCATTGGGAGCATGGATTCCTCTCTTTGAGAAATGAACCAAGCTAAATCCAAAGTTTGGGATTAAAAGAAAGATCATTGGCTAAATATAGAGAATAATATGAATGAGGAATCATTTTGAAGATTAGTTTATCATTTTGGCCACTGTAGCTGCTGCTGTGTGATCTGGAGCATTTCCTGGTGAAAGAACACTTTTCTTGTGAGAATCTTGATCTTTTTCATTCAGTGCATGTTTCAAATGACCCATTATTGATGTGCAAAATTGAACAATTATATTTTTATTAAATTATAGACGAGTCGTATTTTTTATACATCTGCTTCACTTTCGTACCTATTTTGAGGACATGTTTCGCAAATCATCGCTTGCATCTACGGCTCTTTTTGCTTTTTGCCTTAATTCATGGGGATTATATCCTGGGAATTCAAAAATACAGTTCTATTGTCTTTCCAACTGATGGAATAATCTCGCTCTCTTGAATGTGTTCTAACTACTATTTGTCCATTGATTGCTACTTTCTCCAAAGTAATGGGCATCTATGTTTTATCCACAGTAAAATGTACGTGCAAATCCCGTGGATTGTGATTAAACAATGTCAGGCTTTGTACTAAAATGTTCTTGTGCATGTTTCTGATCAGTAGTCAACATTTGAATATACATAGCATAAATACTAGACCAGCCATAGCCAACTCGCTTGCAGCGGTGCATGTGCTTTGCTGGAATCACTGTGTTGCTTAAGTTCGTGCTTTGCAGTAGTAACATTGGTTTGTCTGCCGTAGCAGTGGCAGTCTGTACTTCAGTGTCAGTTTGATATGGAAGGGCACTCATTAAAGTGAAGGCACCCACGCCGACTGATTATTTCAATCCCGAATGGGAAACTAAGTACTTCTTCATGGAATGTAGCTTGGGTGCTATTTGTTTAATTTGCCAGAAAAAACTGCAAGTGCTGAAATGACTTAATCTTCAGCAACATTTTAATAAATTGCATGTTAATGATTATTCAGCCCTATAAAAGGAAGAACATACTGCAGAGATAGGAAAGCTCAGAGAAAAGATCACACTAGAGGAAGAAGAACAGGAAGAGGGTGATGGTGAAATGGCAGAAAACTCAGTTTATGTGAGTTATGAAATAGCACTAGAAATTGCCAGATCTTCTAGTAGTTTTTCTGATGGTCCAATTATTAAACAATGTATGCTTATAGCTGCAAGTAACTTCAAACCTGTCAGTGTTCACCAGTTCAAGAGAGTCAGTCTGTCACCTCATACTATTTCACGCAGAATTCAAGATCTGGCAGACAACATTTACGCACAACTTATTGAAAGAGCAAGAGAATTTGTTGCATTCTCTATTGTCATTTATGAGAGTACTGACTTACCAATTATGGCTCAATTATGTATTTTTATTCTGGAGTTAATGAACATTCGCAAATTGTGGAGGAAATGCTATATCTGGTGCCAATAGAAGGCACAACAACAGTGAATTAGCTGATACTACAGAAACAGAGGAAGTTTGCTAGATTTCTACAAGAGATTTCCTAAATCAAGATTCCCTCAATTACATAGGCATGCAGCATCTATGATTGCAATGTCACATTCGACCTACGTATATGAATCCTCATTTTCAGCTATGAAACGCATTAAATACCCTCTGAGAGCCAACATCAGTAATCACAACTTGAAGTGTGTATTAAGGGTCCAGAGTTGTGTTTCACTGTCTCCAAATGTGGCAAATATTGTGAAAACCAAAGTATGTCAGAAGGTAAGAGTGTCTACTGAAAACTGAATGTATAAAATTCTTAATTGAAACATGTATATTCATTTAATATGAAGTATTCTGTGTAATATTATCACTATAGAGTAAATATTATTTTGTATTTTTCAGTAGTCTCAGGATCAAAATAGTTCTAATTTCCACAAAGTACTGTTTTGTTCTCATAATTAAAAATATTGCTTTTATATGTCATCATTTGATTGTATAGGATTGAAGGTCTTGGGTTTTATCTATAATTTAATATCAAGTACCAGAGAGGTATTAAACCATGTATTATACAGTTTCTGGATTGTTCCTTCACTACTAACCTGTCCTTAGTTATTTAGTGGTAACGTAAGTATAGATTACGGAATGCCACTGCACGAGGTAGTGATTGGCATATCTCCCTAGCACTCACCAGCAAAGACCAGGCACGCTGGCACCATGCGAAGTGTATAGACACACTGTGCATGTCAGTTGGCGGAGCCTGTACTAGACAAAGAATGGATTTACATAAACCCAATGCTAGATTGACTTGTTTCCAGAAAGGACTATGTTATGAATGTGTCGGAATATTCAGTGTTCTTTCAAAATACTTAAAATTACTATCTTCAGGAAAAATGGATAAGTATAAATCTGCTCTTAAAAACTACCTATGCAGCAAGGCCTATTACTTAGTACAGTAATTTATGTATGATTGTTACAGTGTCCTGTATAATACATGGGATATAAATTATATGTATTTGGTTTAATGTATTGTTATATCCATAAACGAATGGTTGTCATATTTCCTTGGATGAGTAATTGTATAATATTATGTGTAGTAATAATGACTCTTAAAATGTTTTCCTCTTTCAGTCAAATGTTACATATGTTATATGTTTGGTGGTGATGATAAAAAAAAATGTTTTTACGTAAGGTGTTGGTGGTTTAAATGATTTATGTTGATTTGGTGAGGGTTGTTTTCTGTATGATGTGTTTAGTGTCCTAGAGCGCTGCTTAGTGATTTGCTTTTGAAATCGATTTCCATTAGAAAGAAGAAAGAAGTATTAACATCAGTTTCTTAAGATAAGTGGAGCCTTAGTAGCAAATATATATATTTATATTTGTGTAATATTTACTGCTTCACAGTAACTAGCTATGTAATGGTAGTAATTTGATTAAAACAGCATACAAGAAGTGATCAGAAAGTTTTCAGAATGTGGCCATAAACACAACACTACTGTATGCTTTGATTTGTCTATTCTGCATTGCCACTCTCAAAATAGTCTCCATTGGAGTGGTTGCACTTGACCCAACACTACTGTATGCTTTGATTTGTCTATTCTGCACTGCCACTCTCAAAATAGTCTCCACTGGAGTTGTTACACTTGACCATGTTGGGGATGTCATCTTTAAGCCGTTCAGAGCCTTCAACGATTCACAATAGATAACATCAATGTCCTTAAAAGAGTGTCCTCAGAGCCCATTTTAAGCTGTGAAAAAAGAAAAGGGTCTACTGGAACCAAATCTAAAATAGGTAGGATGGGGAACAATATTCCTTCTATGTTCATCCAAAAACTGGGAGACCGAAATAATTTTGTGAGCATGCAGGAACCAGTCACCACTCCTCCGTTTCTTTAGCCATTTGCATTGCACACTCTCCTTTAACGTTTGCTACACTTGTTTGTTACACACTTGATTCCTTTTTAACCATGTAGCACAAATGTTATTATCATACTTCATTGAATGTCACTAAAAGAAATCATTGATTTCACTTAGGACTAAACTTGTCTGGCCTTTCCAGGGCATGCAGATGAAGGACTCTTCCTTTGTGAAGATTATTGCTTAATTTCTGGATCATAACCTTAAATCCTCGTTCCATCACCACTTTCTTCATAAACTATGAGTCATTTTGTGGCTGCTCTTTGAGATCTGTGAACATTATCTCTCAGTTTTCCTTTTTCAAAGAAGATTGGCTACAAACTTTGCAGCAATTCTTCTTATTTCCAAGTCGTCTTTTAAAATGCTTTGAACAAGAATCCTAATGAGTCAGAAAGTTCTCTTGTTATAAGGTACCTATCATTTAATGCTATTTCCCTTACCTGATCGTTGTTTTGTCAATTTTGCTTTAATAGGGTCACTCCAAATAATTTGCATCTTTAACTGATGTCATGCCACTTTTAAATTTTGAAAACCACTGAAATGCTTGCGTTTTGGTCATTACTTCTTCCCCATCAGTTGTTAACATTTCACAGGTTTCTATTGTAGTTTTACCTAGTTTAAAGCAAAATTTTATCTTGATCTTTGCTCTTTGTAAACTCACACTTCCACAATACAGAAAAATTGCAGCAGTAGGTGCAAAATATTCCTTTATTCAGAGCTTCTAACTCTGTACAGCAACATGACAAAGTCATGTGACCGCTCATGTTATCAAGAAGAAATGCTGCATGTATAGTCTCCATAAGAAGTAAAAGACAGCTCAATGCCAACATTGTTGTCAAGCCATCCCGGAAACTTTTTGATCATACCTTGTATGTTTTAGATAAACTTAAAATGCTGAAGCTATTAAAAGTGAAGCAAATATAATTTAGTAAATTATAATAATTATTGATTAAACTTCACTTCGTCTTGTATGTTAATTAGGTGTGATTGGAGGAATTTAATAACAGTGACATCCAAATTAATTGAAAAAGCTGATAACAAGTATTTTTTCTCAATTATATATTAATTACATAAAAATGAAGCCAGCTAAAGTGAAGCAATAAATATTACACAAATACAACTATTTGTAATAAAAACTTCACTTATCATTAATTTACATCATTTTCTTAAGATAAGTGAAGCTTTTGTGGCAAATAGTTGTATTTGTGCAATATATTTCATTATATATATAATTACAACAGAATATAATATATAATTAATATATTTGATATGATATTTATTTATTTGTACAGTTTCCATAACAATTTCAGTACAATAAAATTTAACATAGAACATGCTGTACCACCTATACACATACATAAAGTTGCTGACCCTAAGATTTACTCGCTGACTCAGGTCCCCCGGCTATAAGTCTTTGGTTTTTCTGAGCAGCTTGATGTCATTTCTTATTGACCTTCGCTTCTTTTATCCTAATCCACTTTTCTCTTATCCTATATAAGAAATCTCGTATACATCTATTTTTTGCTTTTCTCCCATCTCCATTAGCATGCGTACCGCCAATATCTCTTTACTTACACTGTCCTATTTCCTATACCATATCTTATCTCCTGTAATTTGTTAACTCCTTACATTCTATCAGGTAGTGAACAGTGCTCTCTTCGTCTCCGAAAAATTCACATATCCCTGGCTCATTGCTTCTCAACCCTTTTAAGTATAATATTCCTACTCTCAACCATGTTATGCCTTCTCTTCCAGTTATGCCACATGGATCTATATATTTTTTCCTACCCCATTCTATCTTTAATTGCTTATAAAATTTCAAAGATTTCTTTTCTTCTATACTTTTCCATATCTCTTGCCTATCTATGTCTTGTACTCTAGTTCTCTATTGGGAGAACACATTGAAGTCACACGATTAATTTGGGCCACAATAATGTTTCTGATTTAGTTTCTAATACATATTTTGTTACATTTCTTCCAATGTGTGAGGAGTTGTCTCATAAACCTTGTGTTTTAGTTACCCCACAAGTAAAAATCACATACAGTTAGATTGGGGGAGCGAGAGGGCCATACTCCAGCACTAATCACTCTATCTTAAAACACTTGCCTAATTGTATTCACAGACACCTCTGCTGTAATAGGCAGTAGCAGAATCTTATTGAAACCACCCATATGATTTCTCTTCTGTCAGTTCATGATCAAATGGGATCAAAATGTCATTTAAGTATCTCTTTGCATTTACAGTGTGCTAAGAAAATATTGGACCATTATTATGCTAGATGCATAATCTAGCAGTAACAACACAACAAGCTCCAACTTTCCAATCATAATGAAGGATTTGTTCAATGCAATTTGGATTTTAGAGGCCCAGTACTGACTGTTAATGAGTGTTGACATGACCACAGAGGTGGAACTGCAGCTCATTGGAGAAGAACAGAAGTTGTGTATCAATAAAATTGTCATTCATTGATGAAAGAAACCATTTACAATAATGCACTCTTAATACTGGGTCACCTTTTTTTAAATCAGGATACTTGTGCACTTATATGGTTTAAGTTTTAATAATTTAGTTGCTCTATGTACAGAAGACTCTGAAATTACCACCTGTTGTGTTAATTTTCAGATAGATTTGGTTTGTGAATGTTCAAAGTACGCCTATGTCATCTAACTTTTCCTTTGTTAACACTGTAAGTTTATGTTTTCATTGTTTGTTTGCCACAGAACCTGTTGTTTTGAATTTCTTCACAATCTCATGAATTGCAAATCTGGATGGAGACACTTCACCACAGAACATTTTAATATACTCCATGCAAACACGGCTTGGTGATTCCTATATACAATACATTTTACACGTGACAATCATTGTTCTAGAGTCAAGTGCCTGTTTATGTGGTTGGACAGTACAATACTGCCGATTGGAATGCACATCTGTGCACAACGGCAGTAGGAGAATTCAGCAACTTCACAGGAGAGACACTGTGTGCTCTGTTAGGTTTTAATTAATCACAATTTATTGATGTGTTTAAAACCTTTGCAAAAACAAATAAAATGTATATATCTTGATTTTTCTGGGAATAGCCTGTGAAGTTCTCTTCATTTGGAATCTTGTATAATTGTTAAATTGTAAGAGAGTAATCCAATTTATATCAAACAACTTTTTGTGATATTTATGAGTTATTTTTGTTATTGGTGACTTTTCCAGTATGCATAGTGTTTGCAAATAGTATTCATCTTTTCTTGTTATCAAGGAGTATGGAGTTTCAAAATTATCACAAAATTCATTTTTTAAAAATTCTTCTATCACATTAGCTTATTTTGCAACATCTATAACAACTGTAATGAAAGTTTAGAGTAATAGAAAGTAGACAGGAAGATAAGCTTTTATAAGAATATTTCGCTCTTATCTGAATAAAGTCATGCAAATGCAACAGAAATTGTTTTGAGGAAGGTATTAGTTAATCCACTAAGTTATAAAAAATTCATTGTTAATGAAGAGGACTTTGCAGGCTGTTCACAGAAAATTCAAGGTATGCATTTGTATTGTCATACAAAACTCTACCACTAAGAAATTTTAATCAGAATTGTTAAAGCCAGTTTTGAAAAATGTACAACAATTTAATTTTGCATTAAAGAGCTGCTTAGGGATTAGAGTAGTTTTCCTGAAACTTCTCATTGTATCCATTATGTAATATGTGATTTAAGCAGGTATGAAGTTTTCTATTTAATTCAACTAATCAAATTCTGTTTTGAGTTATGCCCTATTTTTGCTCTGAATTTCCTTCCTGTGCAAGCCACCCACCTCTTTCTCTACCTCCCCTCCTCCTCTTCCTTCCTTCCTTTCTTCCTCTCTGCCTGTCCCCCTCTTCGTCCCTCGTGCTTTCCCTCTTCCAGTCCCTCTTGCTTTCTCTGCTTTTCCTCAGTTCAGGAAACCCAAATTATGAATTTATGAACTTGTGGTGAAAACTTGCTGTAACACGTATACATTACTTCCTCTACTTATACCAAGTGGAATAGCTCAGGAGTTTCATATGTGGCCCACATTCAGGAGGGCCGGGTTCGATTCCCGTGGCCACCCTACCTAACTCAGGTTTTTTTTGGGGGGAGGGCGTTTTTCCAGGTTGCCAGGCAAATGCTGGTAGATTAATTAGATCCCCTGAATATCCTGTCATTTCTCATCTAGTGGTCTCTTTCAGACTAGAAAGTGTCGGCAGGAGTCTCAGTGCTGCATGGCAGGATGAGATCTTCCTAGTAAACGTTTCCTCCTCCAGTAGGATGGTCTCCAATCTCTGGGTCAGCCTAGTTGGCCAATTCACTACCACGGTGGTAGGATGCCAGCTGTACTGGCCTACCAGGGAGTTTCCCATTGATCAATTTTAGGGATCCCACCCTCCCTTTGTATCATCTGCCTCGTCTTTCCTCCTGGGGATGCCCCACTCGGGGCACAGGCATAATAGATAAAGACTGGTCAAAGTGCCGAATACCCTCCATAAGAATCTATCCTATCCTATTCTATCCTATTCTTATTCTAAGTAGGCAAGAAAAAAATTAATAAAAAAAGTTAAATGTATTATGCTTTTCTGGGTGCCTTTGTTTTTATAAAATGTAGAATATATCCAAGAAGAGTATAACTTATAACCTAATAGTGTTAAAACTTATTGTTAATTAATTGAAAATTAATTAAAAATAAAGGCATGTCCAGTATTAAATATTTTAAGACACATTCAAATTATAAAATTAAAGCAATTTTCATCTTTGTTATTTATTACTGTTCTATTTTATTTACAGATATTGATGGAAGAGCCTTTGTTTGATGTCCTGAGAACCAAGGAGCAACTAGGATATAACGTTTATCCATTAATGAGACATACCTTTGGTATCCTTGGCTTCTCAGTAACTGTTAACTTCCAAATTACAAAACATAGGTGTGTTTTTATTTATTAAAATTCAGTATATGGGTAGTAATAATCAAATTGAATGTGTATAAATTTTGGTTTGAAACTAAATATTCCATCAACTACTATGCATCCTTTGAGATGATGTATGGAATAATAATTATATGAATGACTTTGGAACCTTTTGGTGCATAAGTTAAATGTTCTATGCTGCAGAACAATGCAAAATTTTAAACTAGGCACATACCTTTCCTTGGATATTAAACTGGACCTACCAGGAACTGCATCTATGTTAAGGTGTTGAAATTTACAATTGACTCACTGCAGAATTAACAGTGGTTACATAGGCATGGATCCTTTTATATGCTGAATAAAATATCTTAAACTTTTTAGTTAAAATGGGATTCAGTATTCCCTTGCATAGAAGGAATAAAATTCAGATAGAGCAATATAAAACAGCTGTTGTAGTGCAGTATGTTAGTGTTTCTACTACCATAAACATGGGAAAGCATAAATTGAATATACAGTTTTAGTTAATTGATGGAAATTAATCATTTCTTCACACTAGCTGTACATAGGCTAAGGATTTTGATAGATAGAGTCAACATGAAAATTTCAATGGCATTGCTGGGATTTGAACCATGGATCTCCTGGTTTCCGTCCATTCATTCTAACCCATTGAGCTACCATGGCCAACTTGCCGTCATGACATTAAATTCTCCATTTGCCTCGTATATTTCCTGGGTAAACCACTAGGAGCTCTCGTATTCAAGATACTCCGTTTGTGGCGACTTACTATCATAAGTACTTGAGTCCCAGGCTTCATCATTTAACTCTTATTATTTTAGTTAATTGATGGAAATTAATCATTTCTTCACACTAGCCATATATAGCCTAAGGTTTTTGATAGAGTCAACATGAAAAATTCATTGGCATGGCCGGGATTTGAACCAGCCGATCTAACCCTCTAACGAGAGCCCCTAGTGGTTTACTGGGGAATTATACGAGTCAAATGGAGAATTTAATGTCATGACGGCAAGTTGGCCATGGTAGCTCAATGGGTTAGTGCGACTGGTTGGAAACCAGGAGATCTGTGGTTTAAATCCCAGCCATGGCATTGAATTTTTCAAGTTGACTCTATCTATGAATATACAGTGTTAATCAAACCACTTGTGACAATAATTGGTTTTGAAAAGTATGGCACTAACATTTTTGAGATAAAAGTGTTTATAACTAAAGCATGAGTAAACTTCCACTTCAGTTTCATGGAGTTTTATTAATTCATACTCTAGGAGAAAAGCATATGTTCATTTCTGTGTGGCTAAGCTGCCGTTGTCCAGTTACTTGTACACAAGCAGCAAGTTAAGCACTTATCTAGTCAAATGACTAAGGACTATGATACTTTGAAACACAAAATTAATATAATTTTGAGTCAAACTAGTACCCCATGCTCTATATATTGCTAGTGTTTACCTAGAAAGTATTTCATTAGGACCTTCCTAACAACCTCAGCTAATGTCAACTGTTGAATTTTGATTTGAACTCCTTGGAGCAATAGGGGCATCTCTGTTGGTATCTTGATGAACTTGAAGTTTGATTTGTCTTCAAAGGTAGTGTCTAAATTTAACAGTTTTTCTTCATATTTCTTTATGAATAACTTTTCTCTTGTGATTAAAGCAGTTGAACCTTCTACACTATAGTAAATGGATTTCTTGTTCTATATTGTAATTCTCATTCCAAAAATGGTATGCTAGTGCCGATTTGTCTATTTTTTTTGTTCTTGATGTTTCTAAAATGCTCCTTAAGCATAGTGTTCAAATTCCTTTTAGTTTTGCCATTGTAAAAGTTATGACAGTCTTTGCGATTTAGCCTATACACACTTGAGTTATTGTCTGTGAGACTTTCTGTTTCGTACTATGTGATTTCAAAAGCTGTTGTGCACTGAATTTGTTCTTGGAGCTAGGGTGATGTGTTCTTTGAAGACATTTTGGGAAAGGTATGTAGCTCTGGGATGGTATGTAAATGTTCTGTATAAAAATTTATTACTGATTGTTTGTTTGCACCACTGTTGTCTTTTGAATTTATCAATTTTCCCTTTGACCAATTCAGCACTGAATGCGTTGTGTTCTGCTTTGTGAACTATACGCTTGTGCTCTTTTGAGATATCCAATCTTATTTAAGGGGACATTGACTAGCCTGTAAGTTAAACTGTTGATAACAGCATGCTTGTGTTATCCTGTAACCATTTTATTTCATGAAGTTTTCTATGTGTGTTTCTTTCCTATATGTGCCAAATTCAGTTTTATATGTTTTCCAATTAATTTCAAGCCTAAGAAAGAGGTTTTGTTGTTTTTCTCTTTTTATATAGAAAATTTTACTGTAGAGTTCTGTAAATTTAGTGGTCTTAACACATCATCCACCTGTTTCTCACTTGCTCTGTCATCTAACAGAGATGCCCCTATAGGCCTCCAAGGAGTTCACTAAATCAAAATCCAACAGTTAACATTAGGAAGGTCCTAACGAAATGAATTATAGGTAAATACTAGCAATATATGGAGCATGGAGTACCAGTTTGACTCAAAATTATATTAATTCACTTGTCTAGTACAAACTAGTACATTTCACATAATTGTAGCTATTATCAAATTGCCAGATCCAAAGGGCTTTTCAGGTGAAGGAGCTTAGTTATTGCAATTTCTTTCTTGGAAGTGTTGAAAATAGTGTTGTTATGATGAATTAAGTTTAAAGGGAGTCGATTAATGACACTAAACAACACTTACTGTTTTTTTCAAACTCTCTGAAACATGTTTAAAAAAAAAGAAAGAAAAAAAGTAAGTGTTGTTTAGTGTCACCAATCGACTACCTTTAAACTTATTTTAAGCTTAGTTATTGTTAAGGAACTGCAAATATTTTCTGTTTGTCTTAAAATTCCCCTTCTGCCATTTTTCCATTTATCCATAGTTGAAAATGTCTGATCTGAGCTAGTTTTCCTTGCTTATGTACTACTCTTTTTTGTTCTATTAAGCATTTCAGCAGTTTTCTTTGCTAACAAGTTAAATCCTTGTTGATATAGATACCCATTCCTCTCTCTCTCTCTGTCATTTTCAGTCTTGCCTTATCATATGCTGCAAACAGTTGTGTGCTTATAAATTGTACTAGTATATTTCTTGTTCCTCTTCTGTTACTGAATCAGGAGGCTAATCTTCTTCCTAAAACTTCTCATATCTCTCTTGCATTGCTTCGAGATTTTTTTCTCAATTCTTTAATTACCAAATTGAACCATCTGCTCTTATCTTCCAGCTTTTCCACTTTTTCATACTCTTATTCTTCATCTTCTCTACCTTTCAATGAATCTCTTCTTTTACAGTCTCTTCTGTGCCTTTACTTTGTTCCAATAATCTTTGCAGTTCTAACAATTCTTTTGTGTTGTCCGTTGTTTTCTGACTACCATGTTCCTTTATTCCCATTTATCCTTAGTTGAAAATTTCTGATGTTAGCTAGTTTTCCTTGCTTAAGTGCCAATCTTTTTTGTTTTATTAAGCATTTCAGCCATTATCTTTGCTTACAAGATAGACCCTTGTTGATATAGACACCCATTCCTCTCTCTCTCTTTCTGTCATTTTCTATCTTGCCATATTATATGCTGCAAACGGTTGTGTCCTTTAATAAAATTGTCTCATACATAAAAAGCAAAATATATTTAGTGAAAGAAATAACCAATGCTCAACAATGAGTTGAGCATTTAGGAGAAAGTTTATAAAAAAGAAACATTAGAACTCATGAATTTTGATATCTCAAAAGATGTTCCAAGCTTCACAAAAACCAACACCAAATCTACTTCTGAATAGCGCCATAGATCTGGCAGTCAATACTGGCAAAATATATACCTGTTAAATACTAGGTAAGTGGAGCAGGTAAAGAATTCAACTAAGTCTTAAGTGAAAATAATTACTCATTGTCTATGAATGTTTGGCTTTCTTTGCAGCCCTGATCATATTGATGACAGAATAGAGGCTTTTCTTAAAAATTTTGCTACGGAATTAATGAAGATGCCTAAGAAAGAATTCGAGGAAGTGCGAGATTCACTTGTAAAGTTGAAACAGCTTACTGATATAGAATTGCTAGAAGAAGTGAACCGCAACTGGTCTGAAATAACATCAGATGATTATATGTTTGACAGGGTAGAAAAGGAGGTAAATAAATATACATGTTAGTTAGTTAGTTTTTATTCATCCTTTTGATCATATTTCATGATATAGGACACGTCAAGAACTTTAATAAAACTGTTGTGAAATAAACAGTGAAGCGAATTTTAGAAATTACCTAATTGTTATTTTTGTACATTTGGTTTTGCATATTACGGTGCATATTTTTACAATTTTTCATGCATATTTTAGTATTTTATTTTACATACAAATCTGAGTTCTGGTGACACTTAAATGTTTAAGAAATGTGTGCTATATGTTAGCCTTTAAATTCCAAACTGTTTCTATGCAATCATCAGAAACAGCTGAAAAACCAACAGGACTTAAAAGGAATGGCAGTATTGAATGAATAAAAAATTGATAATATGTATTTCAGAAATGGCTTATGCCAGAAAATGTTATTTGAAATAACATTTTAATGAGATCTAAATCTTTTTACTGGTCCCTTCTCGTTGATTGCTTAATGTTTACCACCTTTATACAGTGCTGTTAATTTAAGAATTGAAGCCTGCGACAGTTGCTATTCTGCTGCAGTCACCCACTTGCTCGCCATACTTGGGAAACTCGTGGAACTAAAAACAACGTAACTTGCTTACTGTGCTATATTAATTACAGAAGTTGGTACTCACCCTAATTACAATAGCTGCCGTAAATGCTGTCCATTTTGTGCTATACACAAGTCATACCATTGTAAAAAACTTGCATTCCTTTCATCAATTCCATTGAACCAATCTTACCCATTTCCCTAAAAATGTTTTCTTTAAGTTCATCTAAGGTATGTGGATATGTGGATTATTTGCTTACATTTTACAATTTACTGCTCCCCAGAAATAAAAATCTAATGGTGTCAGATCAGGGGAACGGGCCAGCCATAGTACGCTGCTTGAAATCTTATTGCTAATAATACGGCGGAGCTCTGTGATGGATGCCCCAGCAGTATGCGCGATCGCATTATCCTGCTGTAAATATGCGTTTAATCTTTCAGAATATGTCAGTTCGTCACACAAGAATACATTCTTAGGGAAATTGGTAAGATTTGCAGTGGAATTGAAAGGAATGCAAGTTTTTTATAACAGTGTGACTTGTGTACAGTACAAAATGGACAGCACTTATAGCAGCTATTGTCATTAGGAGGAGTACCAACTTCTGTAATTAATATAACACAGTAAGTAAGTTACGTTGTTTTTAGTTCCACAAGTTAAAACTTCCAAGTATTGGCGAGCAAGTGGGTGAACTGTCATGGGCATCGATTCTTAAACTAACAGCACTGTACAAGATTATACAAAATTACTTCTAAATGAAGAGGACTTCCTACATTATTCGCAGAGAATTCAAAATATACATTTCATTTATTGTGTAAATATCTTTAATATAGTTTTCTAAATCAAACCGTTAGCCATTTTTTAGAAAATCAATAATGTTAAAAAATGCCCTATCAAAAAGTGTAGTTTGGATTATGGTATCTATTTTCCTGAAAATTATGTTGCATCTTTCTAAGGTACTGAAGTTAAATGCAAATTTGGTATTTATCATTTTGTTTTATAGTTATGCTATTCACTGACACACACACTGCACCTTTTTCTAAAAGTGCCATTCTATAGATTCAATAGGCCTCAAAATATTTATTTCTGGTGAAATCCTAGTATGAAATTTGTTGTTGGATTGCAGTACTTTCTCTGCTTGCTATCTATATGGTAAATAAAATAGAAAAGAACTTTAAAGAATGTTGAATAAGTATGTATTTTACACCCACTAACTAAAAGGAATTGAAAGCATAAATGTTTTGCATTAAGGATATGAAATGTTAAGTACTTGTTTTAAAATATACAATAGGCACAACAAGCTCAAAAACTCAGCATGCAGAAAGTATGAATTAGTTAGACATTTGGGGCAATTCCAATACTCATAGTTACAAGGATTGTCTTAGTAGATGGCCAAATATGCTTTAGTTATTGTGTGCCTAATCACTCAATGTATAATATTGAACCAAGCGTAGAGACAGTGAAGCACAACTTAGCACAAAAGTGAATCAAGAACATATTGACACACTGCTTCACTCACACTGTTTTTTCACAGGACATGTTTCAAGATCTTTTGCTCTCATCATCAGTTGGAACTCGACTATTACAAATTGTAGTGATTTCCTCTTTCTCCATGTCGTCGATAGATAGCATGATGTACTTGTCAAAGATGTCCGGTGGTGGAATTTCAAAATTCATTACTTGAAACAGGAACTTTGGTCCTCGGATCAGTTATTCATTTAATTATGTAATATGTTTAATAATTATACATAAATTTGAGAACTGTAACTAGCTATGTTAGTGAAAGTTGTTGTTGTTGTTGTTGTTGTTGTTGTTGTTGTTGACTAATGGCACTGGGGATTAGTTGATTTACATCATTTTCCCCCTAGCTTCCCAATATAAAGCCTGTAGGTTCCCACTTTTGAGACCATTACAATTTGTCCAATTGGTGTTTGTTCATGATGACATCCTCTTAACAGATAGTACATTTGGGTGTAGGTATGCATTGTATTTTATAAAGGTGTTCTGCAAGACAATCATGGCCAGTTTCCATTCCAAATAGGGCCACTGCAGTTTTTCTTGGTAGTTTTTGTATGTCAGTTTTGTCTCCAGTGTTCTTATAATCCTTGTCTTTTAGTTTATCTTCTTCATCAAGTCTCTGCTGCCTTTTAAAATGTAGCTTAATGTTGTTTAATTGTTTATTAATTTCAGTTTGTCTTACGGGTTTTATATTTTGAATTGCACCTTTTTTTGCTAGTTGGTCAGCATGTTCATTAACTAAAAGTCCGTAGACTGGAATCCATTGCAGGGTGACATGGTTTCTTGATTCGACAGCTTTAATTAAACTTCTTATTCCTTTGATGTTTTTTGCTGTTTATTTTTTATAGTTTACAATCCCATCTATGGCTGATTTTGAATCTGATAACTATGTTTTGCTTTATGTACGGTCTGTACAGGACATTCTGCAGTGCTGCTTTTATGGCTGTTAGTTCTCCATCATAATGGTTTGAAGTTTCGTCTAGTGTTAGATACTCTGCAAAATGTTTGCAGTATACTCCTGCACCAGCATCTTGTTTGTTTGTAAAGGATCCATTTGTATGTATTTGGAGCCATTCTTTTTCTGGATATCTTTCATTTTCTGTGGCTATTGCTCTCATTTCATCTGATAAATTGTTTTGCTTATGTATTGTATATAACAGGTCATTCTTATAATGTATGTCAATATATTCTGTTGGACTTGTTTCCTCTATTGTTGTTATATTTGTTGTTATGTTCTTGTGTTTTGAGTTATTGATGTATGTTCTAAAGCTTCTTGGGTTTTTAGATTGCTTATATTATCTGCTGTGTGTACCACTTGTGTCTATTTTTGTTAACTAACAGTTTTTGTGCTAGGGTAATTGCCTTGTTAGTGAAAGTAAAATTACAGACTTTGATGTAAAATATTCTAAAGAACCTGGGCAGATATACGTGAGAAACACTGCACTCCAAGACGACAGTCTATGAAGGGCAGATATCAGACAATAGAATGGAATGCTAGCTATTTTACTGTACCGTTACAGGGGTCAATATCCTCTTAGTTTTTCCTTGTGACACCATGCTGTCTATATAAGAGGGTAGCAACCTCCATTCAGTCCTCATTGCCTCGTTGCAGTCAGGTGTATTGTATGCATCCGTCTGGTGTGTCCGACGACGTGCCGCATACAGTTGAATGTATTATAAAATGTCTGCTGAAACTGCAGTTATTTAAGGGTGCCCGGTTTCCACAAGTGTAAGGACAAATTAAAGCAGTTCAGAGATTATCGTTGATTTGTGTTGTCTCAACCTTAACACCCTGAGAACCCAAAAAGAGTCCATGCAGGAGACAGCAGCTAGAGCCAAGAGTAAAGCAAGCAGCAGACGACGATGTGGAGACCGAGGAAGGAGTTCCGACATCGAATCCAGGTATGTGCAGCCATGATGCGAGAGAAAGTACTGCCACAGACTTTATGACAATTTTTGTTAATGAAGATTTTTTCCCATACAGAAAGGTCTATGGGGTAATCAACATATTTTATTAAAGATGTTTCCAAGTTGAAGTCATGTCTAGTACTCAAAAAATGAAAAGCCACTTCTGATTTTTCTGTTTCACCATTCTTAATGTTTCTTATATGTTCTTTAGTTCTGATGTCAATATTTCCTTTTATTTTTCCTATATAAATTTTAGGGCAAGTTTCACATTTGAGCTCATAGATTCCTGGTTTTTCTTTGGTAGTAATTGAATTTTTGGGGGGGTCTTTTAACAAATTTCTGATATTAAATCTATTTTGAGGTGCAAGAATTATGTTGTGTGTTGAGAAGATTTATCAAGAAGAATACCTACACATAAAAAAGTAATGTCCAATGGTTTCAACCCAAATTTAGTGGACAAAACAGTTAACAGACTCAACAAGGCTAAGAAAATGAAAGAAACTACCACCCTAGGACCTTAGAAACATTTTTTTTAAAAATATACCTTCCATCCATCAGCCCACAATAAATTCCAAAAAAAATCTTCTCAACACACAACATAATTCTTGCACCTCAAAATAGATTTAACATCAGAAATTTGTTAAAAGGCCCCCCCCCCCAAAAAAAAAATTCAATTACCACCAAAGAAAAACCAGGAATCTATGAGATCAACTGTAAAACTTGCCCTAAAATTTATTTATGAAAGACAAAAAGAAATATAGACATCAGAACTACAGAACCTATAAGGAACATTAAAAATGGTGAAACAGAAAAATCAGCAGTGGCTTTTCATTTTTTGAATACTAGATATTACTTAAACTTGGAAACATCTTTAATAAAATATGTTAATCACCCCATAGACCTTTCCGTATGGGAAAAAAAATCTGCATTAACAAAAATCATCATAGAGTCATGAATTTCGAAACTCCACCACCGGACATCTTTGACAAGTACATCATGCCATCTATCGACGACACGGAGAGAGAAGAAACCACTACAATTTGTACTAGTCGAGTTCCAACTGATGATGAGAGCAAAAACTCTTGAAACATGTCCTGTGAAAAAACAGTGTGAGTGAAGCAATGTGTCAATATCTTCTTGATTCACTTTTGTGCTGTTGTGTTCGCTTTGAAAAAATAAACAGCTTTCTCCCATTATTTAAATAGTATAGAGTATTTTAAATTTAAATTCATTATAACTTTCACTCAGTGAAGCAAATACGTGGTTTTTCATTTAAAATCTGACAGCACATGGCAGTTCGCATCTCCTGTAACCTTGCTGGATTCCCCACTATCAGCTGCCATTGTGTGCAGGTAGCATTGTGCACTCCACTCAGCAGTATTGTACTGGCCACCATCATGAATATGCGCTTGACTCTAGAGCAACACATTGTTGTATGTAAAAATTATTCTAAATGGGAATCACCAGGCCGTGTTCGCACAGAGTATATTCAAAAGTTCCCCCTTTCCGATTTTTAACTCACAAGATTGTAAAGAAATTCAAAACCACTGGTTCTATGGCAGACAAGAACTGGAAACATAAAAATACAGTAGTAACAGAGGAAAAGTTAGACGACATAGGCACATGTTTTCATCAATCACCAACCACATCCATTCCAAAATTAGCACAACAGTTGGGAATTTCAGAGTCTTCTGTACATAGAGCAACTAAATTATTCAAACTAAAATCGTATAAATGTACAAATATCCATGTTTTAAAACAAGGTGACCAAGTATCATGAATGCATTATTGCAAATGGTTTCTTTCATCAGTGAATGATGGTTTAATTGATCCACAGCTTCTGTTCTTTTCCTACGAGCCGTGGTTCCAGAGTTGTGTCAATGTCCATAAAAGTTGGTATTGGGCCTCTGAAAATCCACATCCCAGTCAACAAATCCCTCACTATGATCGGAAAGTTGGAGCTTGGTGTGTTGTTGGCGCTAGATGCATAATCAGTCCAATATTCTTCAAAAGACTGTAAATACAGAGACGGTGTGAAATAACATTTTGACCCCATTTTATAATGAACTGATAGAAGAAGAGAAATCATATGGGTGGTTTCATAAGATTTTGCTACTGCCCATACAGCAGAGCAGTCCATCAAGAAATTAGGGAAGTGTTTGAAGATAGAGTGATTAATGCTGGTGTATGGCACTCTCAGTCCTCCTCTGATCTAATAGTATGTGAATTTATTTGTGGGATAACCTAAATGACATACTTTATGAGACAAATCCTCACACATTTAAAGAACTAAAACAAAATATTAGAAATGAAATAGGAAACATTACAGTAACCCAACTTAATTGTGTGGATCAGAATGTATTCGCCCAATATAATGTATGTTTAGGCGAGGGTGGATGACATTTCCAGCATCTTCTATAAGGAAGGAGTGGTATACTATATGTGTACAATTTTTTGAGCGCGGGATTTACAGTGTGGTGTGGGCAGAGGGGAAGAAGAAAGAGCTAACATGCTCTTGTTTTTGCAGTGTGGTCAACCTAGAAAAACACAATTCAGCCAAATTGTGGTAAGATAAGCAAAGATATTGGCCGAAGTTATGAGATGTGTCAACAATCAATTAAACTCCATCCGATATGCTGTATGCTTATATATATTTACTGTTATAAAACACATAAAAGTAGAAAATGAATATTATGGCACCTATAAACACTCACTCGCTTTGGGATTCTTCGATTTCCAAGTCTACTGCATCACTTTCATCGCTGGTATCCTTTGATGTGTTAAAAATTTCATCAGTTGCATTTTCTATTGTACCATCCTTTCTCCAATATTGCATTTCCAGCTCCTGGACCTTCCTGCAGTATCCTTTCCAATCAATCGCTTCTATAGCAAGTTTCTTTACATTTCTGACTCTAGTTAACATTGCATACTGTGAAAACATTCTTCAATTTTGCTCACGCCAGCTCAATTGCATTCAGATTATAGTTACACAGAGGTAGACAAATAATAGTGTGTCCGCTTTTGAGAGCCATAACATCAACAACATAGGCGTTGCCTTTAGATTTCTTGTAAACTGGTTAGCTAATAATAACCTCAAAATTGCTGAAAATGAAATGGCGTACGTGTGAAAGCTTAGCATATTAGCCACTAGATGTTGTAGTGTGTAGCGCATTTCCTGTTGTCATCTATGTTTATGAAAACAGGCAAAACCTACCGAATGAGTACTTGGGTCTCGAACATTCAAGAAATCTTGCTTTACATGCAAAGTTTATATAGAAGCAAAACTGAGCTGGGGCACATACAAGCAAAACGCTTTGTGCCCATTGGGTTTTAAATGAAGAACCCTGGAGTTAATTTATAGAAATTCATGTTGCTGTAATAATTCAGTTAGAGGGACATTATGAGCATTTTAAGATTAATTTTCCATAATTAAACACAGAGCATATATAATATTTTAATTAAATGTAATATCAGCACAGAGATTAAGACATGAATAACTATTATTTTCAGATGTTTTGGCATAATGACTTAAATATTGTAACTGTGAATTCTTTTTATTCATAAATTGTCTGTTCTTTAAATAAAGAAAAAATACGCATGTATGTCATACTATTTCTGACCTATATTGTGCCTGGAAATAAAATAAAAATTTTGGGAAATCACAAATTAAATGCATGCATTTATGGGAAATCTATTGGCAAACACTATTTTCTTTATACTGAGTACCTTTTACATATTGAACCATAGCTGGGTCATTAAGACTATTTTTACATTTTAATGTAGAGTGTATTATGATCTTACCTTTCTAGATAAAAAAAAAGATAAACCTGGTCTGCTTTACTTGCTCTACCGTGATGTGTACCATTAAAAATCTTCTCCTTGCCTAATATTATTGTAATTGTATTTAAGGTATTAAATTTATCTTAATTCCACGTGTCTTTTTCTCCTAAATAATAAATTATCAACAAATTGGTTGATCAAAATATTCTGCAAATTGGTAGTCAAAGGGAACCAATAGCAAAACAAGACTTCATGTTTGTATTGTAGTAGACTGTACTATAAGTTTAATGTAGTAATATTTTGCAGTTTAATCAGATATGGAAACTTCAATGCCACAATCAGAAATCAAACCATGATACTCCAAGTAGGAGTTGTGATATTTAATTTTTCAAGTTTGATTAAAATTTGAGCCTGAACATGAGGTTTTGAAAGAACAGTTAGAGAAGTAGTATTAGTTGTTTTAAAGCTATTTGTTGTTTTAGGTGAAACACATTCAGGATTTAAAAAAAGAGCAAATTAAAACGTGGTTTGATGACCACATGTCTTGTGGTAACAAGAAGAACTTCAGGAAATTATCTGTACAGGTAGGTTTAATTTCAGCTGCAAGAAGACATTAATAGCTAAATACTTTTTACTATTACACTAAATTACTAATACTATTACACTAAAAATAGTGTACTAAAACTATTCCTTTGGTTTGACTGATTTTTGGTTGGGTTATTCATTGGTACAGTTGCACTGCTCATACCTTTGCAGAAATTGAGCACCCATGCATGCTTTATAGTGCTTTAAAGTAAAATGGACTGGTTTTCAAGGTAATCATGTTTTTCTTGAAGCTATTATGAACACTTGATTACCAGACATTAATTAAAATTGCTAAATTCAAAAACAAAAGGGGAAATCTCACCAATTAACAAATCCAGAATGTGTCTAATAGTTTGTAAGAATTGTGAAAAATGCTACATAGGTGAAACTAAAAGAAACCAAAAAACCAGAGTCGAAGAGCACTTTAGAAACATCAAAATGAAACATGAAGATAAGTCAGCAGTAGCATTTCATATATTGAATGAAAACCATGACATTGATCCAAATCCAAAATTACTAAAAGGAGTGATAAGCCAAAATAAACTGACAACACGGAAAGACATACTCATATGGAAAAATAAGGTCAGAGTAATGAGCTTTGAAATCCCACCAGTAGATAGTTTGACAAAGAAGTTCATAGAAAGATAAGAGTCTGAATGAAAACTTCAATGCCATTGCCGGGATTTGGACCACGGGTCTTCTGGTCATAACCACGAGTCAGTTGGAGAATTTAATGTCATGTCGGCACGTTGGGCATAGTAGCTCAAGGGTTAGAGAGGTTGGACAGCAAACAGAAGATCCGTGGTTCAAATCCTGGCTATGGCATTGAATTTTTCAATCTATCTTTCCATGCTTAAACCTACACACGGTCAGTGTGAAAGAACAATTTCCGTTAATTGACCTAATAGTGGTTAACTATAAAGCCTGGGCATTCAAGTACTTACACGTTGTAAGTCGCTATTAAGATAGCTTTCTCATGTGTTTATGAGAACTCCTAAGTGGTTTACCTGGGAAAAACACGAGTCAGTTGGAGAACTTAATGTCATGTCGGCACGTTGGCCATAGTAGCTCAAGGGTTAGAGTGGCTGGATGGCAACCAGAAGATCCATGGTTCAAATCCCGGCTATGGCATTGAATTTTTGAGTCTGACTCTATCTTTCCATACTTTAGCCTACACAAGGCCAGTGTGAAAAAACAATTAATTTCCAAAGAAGTTATAGTTCCACCACCAGAGAGAAGATGGTAGATGATAACAGACAGTTGGAAAGAGGTTGAAAATGGAGGCGACAGCTTCCGAAACTAGTCCCTCATTAAGTGTCAAAAAATCGACTGAAAATAGTTTTTTAAATATACATACCTGATTACAATGCATTTAAAAACTGTATATACACACACACACACAATCACACACAATTCATTTAAATTATATATGGATTTACTTAATAGAAACTGTTTTAATTCCCTTTTGAATCTAGTATTTGACTTGTTAACTGAGGCTTTAATTGAGTTTGTATATATGTATGTCACTATCACATATATGCTTAAATGTACTGTATTGGTAATAATTTTTATTGTCTCTTGTGTTAAAGTGTGAATTTGGTTATTTTAGTTAACAGCAGCTTAGCAGTTATAAATAGTATAGTTTTACAGATATACAGGGAATATACATTTTTTGTTGTTAATGAATGTGTTTGTATAAGATTCATTTGTTTAAGATAAAAACTATTTAATAACATGTACTTTAATATCTATCTTGTTAGTGTATCTAGATGTTTGCTGTTAAGAATATTGTAATGCAATACAGTTGGTATAAAATAAGTTAAAATACAAATAATGTATGCCAATTAAGAGGAATTAGTACACACTGTGTCAATGAAAGATAGCATACTCTTCCTGAGCTTGTAAATCATATAAATTATTTACTCCTAGACAGTGTCAAATTTATTTTTCTTTACTTAAACAACATTTTTGATTCAAAATATAAAAATTGAAAGAATCATAGAGACAGTGAAGCACAAGTTAGAATAAAAGTGAATCAAGAAGTTATCTGGCAGTTATCTTCTCGATTCACTTTTATTTTAACATGTTTTATCATTAGCAGTTCTCATTTTTACTCTTTACATTTTTTATTGTTCCATTTATACCCTACTTTCAATTTCAGTGGTTGTATCGGCAGCCTTTCTTTTGTAGCATAATACCTATAGACAATGGTGTCAACTCTATATTGTTGGATTTAGGTCTTTTACTTTTCTTGCACGTTAGATCAAACTCATACACACTCCCATTCACATTTTCAGTCTCTGGGGAGATTCAGCAATAATGTTGGCTAGAGAAAATTTCCCATTACCCAGCCAAGAATCAAACTCAGGACCCTTTGCACAGTAAGCAGGTGCTCTACAAACTGAGCTATAGGGCCAGCCTAATTTACATTCTCTTATGTGATAAATGATTTATTTGCTCTTATGTGATAAATGTTTTATTTGCTCTTTGTTTTTCAAGGTGGTTGGTCATGATGATACTAAGATAGACAGCATGACGGTGAATAACACGAACCACGAGGTTTTAAATGAAGTGATGACTATGGAAAATATACGTAAGTAAAGTTTGTAGATTGTAATGGCATTTTAACTTACGAGAATGTAATGGTGTGTTACTGAAATTCCAAATATGGTAAGCATGAACAACATATCAAATTTTGATGACATAGTCTTTGGAAATTGAATTGAGATTTTATTTATGGATTTTCTTTAACTGATATATTTCTCAGCATGCCATTCCATATTGGGTATCAAATAGCACTTAATTTAGCTCAGAGGCCTCTTTATGAGGCTTGAATATTTTTGTGTGCCAAGACCACTGAGTTAACTTCCCTTCCAGAGAAAGCCATACTAAGGACTTTCACACCCTAAAATATCCATCACCCTCTCCATCGATTTTGAACCGGCAACTTCGGAAACCAGAAACGTATGTTACCTCTAGACCATGGAAGATGATATGGTCTTTTCAATCATAGCTCTATGCTATGTGTACTGCAACTTACCGGCAACTTACATGGGCCCAGTCAGACATTTTGAGGGGCACTTTTATTTGCTTTGCTTTGTAAATACTGAACAAGACCTGTGGATAGGGAAAAGTTCATTTTGTACTATTTCATTATGTGTAGAATATTTTAATGTGTAGTATCATTATGTTATAAGCTCCTTTATAACTTAATAATCATCTCAGAATAGAGGAAGTAGAATAAAGTAGTCTAAATATTTATTTAAATTAACTATGAATTAAAGCAAAGTTTGTTAATTTAATGATTAAAAATTATACTATGAATTGACTGAGAAACTCTGTACTTTGCATACCATAAAAACATAACAAAATATAGGACAAGAAGCCCAACTACTAAAATCATTTCATTTGAATCGAGAATTTAACATCTGGGAAAAGATTTATATAAAGAAATTCAAAACACATTTAATGAATTTTGACATTCTATTGGAGGAAAATACTTTACTAAGCCTCATTACATCGCTGCCAGATGTCTCATCTCTAGAGAACCATGATCAGCCATGAAACACCAAAGTTCTAGCCAGTTGACAATTTCTTGATAGTGCCTTCAAGGGAGGGGGAGGGGCGAAACACATTGACATGTCTCAGTTAACTTATTGTATAATTTTAATTATCACATTACTTCACAGTGTTAATTCCAATTTATCTTTTCAAATTATCTTCAAGTAATATTCCCCTATCATTAATATCCTTCTCTTCCCAAGTACCGACAGTTTTGGAATAGCGACCATTTGTTTCTAAGTGCTTCGAGTGCGAACAACTTTCGTTGGATTTGCTTCTTAATGAAACACCCATATAGTCGACTGCTATTACATTCTGGCTTATACGCATAGATCCATGATTTGTCACATGTTACAGTCTTATATATGTCTTTTGAGGCACTGCCATTGTATTCTTAAGCCTCTTATTTAAATTATGTGTGATCCAATGAGAGCATACCTTTCTCACTGCGAAATAATCATGCAATATTTTACTTTGTGGGTTCGTGAAATTAAAAGTCCAGGTTACAAATACTAAAAATTGCTCTTCATTTCCGTAGAAGCACAGTTACATCACTTACACAATACAACTTGCAGGGTCAACGACCACAACACAGCTGTTCATGCGCACGCGTCCAATTACTGACTCACTCACTGTGGCAGAAGATGGCTCCCATTTTATAGCTGACTCACTGTCTGGAATGTTCTCAAACAATCAAGACAGCTCTCAAAAGACGAACTCTAAAGAAATCCATCTCCTTCTCCCCACCATTTCGGCAATCTTTTATCTCCGCACAGCACTGCCCATGTCTTTGATCTCGTTGCCAGCACTGCCTCAAATCATCAATGCGCTTGCAACAATATGCTGGTGGAACTAATGTCTAGAGATACCTCAATCTCACAGTATATTGCATGACAATCTTGCATTATTAGCTTTTGCACAGCATCAATGTTTTCTGGCACAACAACTGATTTTGTTTGACCTTCACAAACTGCATCATTGAGTGAACGGTGGCCACAATTAAATTTGTTACACCATTAATTCGCTGGGGGAAAAAATATGGACCTTCATCACCAAATGTGGAAGCTAGTTGATCGATGCACTCTTGTCTTAATAATCCATATTGGAGGTCATAAGAAATCACTGCCCGAGCATTTTTACTAGCTAATTACATGTTTTTGTTGAGACACAATTTTCAAGTTAATTTAAACAAAACAAATGATCCTCTCTTGACAAAATGTCTGAAGTAGAATAAGGTCAACAATGTCAAACTTTCCATTGGAAACTTCAGATGGCACCTAAAACATTCAGGGATGCCTAAGCTCAAAATATAAATAGTCCCCCTTATAGAAATCCTAATTCTAAATTGACTTTTTCCCAGCATTAGAAATAAGTCACTTGAATCGGGTGATATTTGAGTTATAAAATTCTATTCAAACCAACAAGGCTTCCTCAAACGTAGACTGTTACCTGTGTTGCGAAGATTAAACTGGTTACTTTGGTACCATCTTTATGAGTACCAGAGTTCAAACTTTGTAAGTTACCATTTAGTCACTAAAGCTTGGCTCTTCCATAAAAGCTACTGTGATGCATCTTAATTTTTCATGTAAATTATAGTTAGAGGAATGAATGCTCTGTTAGTATTTAAGTGTGTTGTCTTTACTTATTTGTATTTATATACATACTTTTGGAGACAAGGGCGTAAATTCAAAGAATTTGCCATGCATGATAGAGCAGTTCACTAACGGTGTCCTGCCATAGTTGTTTCATGTGGGTAGCACCTATAGTTTGCATTGGGAGGTCCTGGTTTCAAATTCTATACACCTGACTGTTTCCTTCGGATCTTTTCATGATTTCAAGCAAATATGGAACTAATACTTCAGTACCTGGATTCAAGGTTTTGCCACTTCTTTGAAGCTAATGGCAATAAAATGTGTAGCACAGAAGGTGACTATGCAGCCTTCGCCACTGTTATACAGGAAGTAGATTGTAGAATTAAGATCATTTTAAAATAAACTTTATATGTGTTCAGCCATGAAGCTTTAAAATGCTGTTAAACCCATGGTCTTGGCCGAATAATAATGGTGTTAAACAATTTTGTTCACATAAAAAGATAAGACTTGAAGCTTTCCTGGTGACGAATATGCTCAAGTTGTTCTCAGGAAGCAAGCCACGTGAAAAGACAATTAGAATTCGACGTTTCGGGAGTGTGCATCTCTCCCATCATCAGGATATTTATTAAATGTTATAACCACAAATGAATCACTGGATATAATACAAAGACAAAACACTATCAAAATTTGCATTACTGAACAATAGCCTGTTTTCAGTAAATTAAATGCCAGGTTAGGAGATGGCATGAGGATAGAAATTTAATAGGGCTGAAGAAACGTAACTACTTAACTTGATTATCAAGCTGTATTGATCTGTGCTTCTTAAGTCGACAGATTTCCATTTTTAAGGCTAGTTTCCAAAAAGAGCTGAACTGAAATCCAGCATCACGATTAAGCTTGCTCCTCTTGGATGAAATGGTCAAAGCCTCCTTAATTCTGCACTCCCAGTAACTTGCATTTTGCCAAAATGGTCATCTCCCGAAAGTTGGCTCTATGGTCATTATCAAAACAATGCTCTGCCAGCCCAGACTTCTCAGGTTCCATTAAATGAATGCTCCGTTCATGTTTGTTTATTCTGGTAGCGATAGTCCTTCCCGTTTGTCTGGCTGGCAGAGCATTGTTTTGATAACGACCAGAGAGCCAACTTTCGGGAGATGACCATCTTGGCAAAATGCAAATGTTACTGGGAGTGGAGAATTAAGGAGGCTTTGGCTATTTCCTCCGAGAGGAGCATGCTTAATTGTGATGCTGGATTTCAGTTCAGCTCTTCTTTGAACTCCGTCGACTTAAGAAGCACAGATCAATACAGCTTGATAATCAAGTTAAGTAGTTACATCTCTTTGACCCAATTAATTTTCTGTCTGAAGTGGCATTTAATTTACTGAAAACAGTCTTTTGTTCAGTAATGCAAATTTTGATAGTGTTTTGGCTTTGTTTATATTTGTGTTATATCCAGTGATTCATTTGTGGTTATAACATTTAATAAATATCCTGATAGTGGGAGAGATGCACATTCCCTGAAACGTCGATTTCTAATCGCCATTTCACCTGGCTTGCTTCCCAAGAACAACTTGAGCAAATTTGTTTACATATTCCAACAATCTTATTACAGTTATATATTTATTACCTGGTACATTTAGGAAGATACTTGGCAATGGAGGTGGTATTATCTGTTCACACTGCAATGCTGGCTATCAGAGGGGTGGAAAAGTAAACAACGTACCCTAAAAATATGTACATTATTGAAGGCAGAAAATGTGCTACGCTAAGGAGCAGAACAGAATTTACTTATTTAATTCTGATGTGAAGGTTCCGATTCGTGCATATTTGTTTAACTTGCTCTAACCATAGAGCTTCCATCAGTGGCGATGCCATATAAAAGATGGATATCAGCTGTTATGTCAGTAGAACTACCGTTGTCATCTCTGGAATCCATAAAGCCGACTAAGGTACTTACTACCTTTTCCTCTTCATCATTGTTATCCAAACCCACATTGACTTCTATTTGTTCTATTTCTTCTTCCACGAAAGCATCTCGATGCCAGTATTCTTATTCAATTGACATAATCTAGATGCACATGTTTTTCCAATCCTCTTCAGTATTGTTTAAACGTTGTCTGGTTTTATATGTGTTTGGAGGAATTTAGTAACAGTGACGTCAAAATTTATCTCAAAAACTATTTGTAGTTGGTTTATTGATACTCGTCACTTACTTTTTTTATATTAATGAGAGACTAGTTTCAATGGCAATCGCCTCCATTTTCAATCTCTTTCCAACTGGCATCTGTTGTTGTCTGCTCTCTCTCTGGTGGTGGAACTATGAACTATTTTGTCAAGTTATATACTGGTGAGATTTCAAAGTTCATTACGTGATCCTTATTTTTCCAGATGAATATGTTCTGCCATGTTGTCAGTTTATTTTGGTTTTATCACTCCTTTTAATAATTTTGGATTTGGATCAATGTCATGATTTTCGTTCCAAAAATGAAATGCTACTGCTGACTTATCTTCTTGTTTCAATCTGATGTTTCTAAAGTGCTCTTTGACTTTGGTCATATGCTACATAAGTCAAACTAAAAGAAATCTAAAAACCAGAGTCAAAGAGCACTTTAGAAACATCAAATTGAAACAAGAAGATAAGTCAGCATAGCATTTCATTTTTGGAATGAAAATCATGACATTGATCCAAATCCAAAATTATTGAAAGGATTGATAACCAAAATAAATTGACGACATTGGAGAACATATTCATATGAAAAATAAAAATCGCGTAATGAACTTTGAAATCTCATCAGTAGATAATTTGACAAAAAAGTTCATAGTTTCACCACCAGAGAGAGAGGGAGGGAGTAGGAGGGAGAGAGAGGGAGGGAGTAGGAGGGAGAGGGAGGAGGCAGAGAGAGGGAGAGAGGGGTAGGGAGGGGGAGAGGGAGAGAGGGGGAGCAAACTACAGATGCAAGTTAGAAAGAGATTGAAAATGGAGGCAATTGCATTTGAAACTAGTCTCTCAATATAAAAAAGGTAAGTGACAAGTATCAATAAACCAACTACAAATAGGTTTTGAGATAGATTGTCTGGTTTGTCCTTTAAGTGCAATTAAGGTTGCAGAACACATATATTTCTGCTATTTTTTGCTTCATGATAAATTCTATATCAGTAAAATAGGACTTAAATCACAGTGATAAGGACGCAGTATATACTGATTGGTGTTTCACTGAAAAGTGATGCATTTTCTTACATTTTTTAAACTAAATACAATTTCTTTCAATATTTTCCAGAATGTGTTCTGTTCACCACTGAAATTAATTTTCTGCTTTGCTTCTTCAATTTCTTTATGCACTTCATAATATTCTCACTGTCCTTTGCAAAGGAAGAACTAGGCTGTTTTGCTTTTCCTCCATGCAGAACTGAAAAACATTCTGAATCAGTCTAAATAATCCTTCTGCTCTGGGAGTTCAGAACCCTCTGAGGTGACTTTCTTTTTAAAGTACCATTTTGAAAATTATTATTAGAGACACCTACTTTGTGATACGATACTACACTGTACTGCAGTACTCATGCGTCACACCACAGTTAACAACTTAATGCAGCCTATAGCCAGCCATCACGACACCTGTAGTTAGCTATTTGATTTGATTTGATTTATTGATTCATCCATTAAAACATGTATATGTTATAGGACATGTCAAATTAAAAACTAAGTACAATATTTACAATTAAGGTAGCTAACTAAATATTTACAAATTTAAAAATTCCACCACACTGTGGAAGCTATTGGCTCTAAGGAAGTTTAATAACAATTTCTTAAGTTGATGTTGTGATTCAATCTTTTTTATAGATTCAGATAGCTTATTGTAAAGATGTAAGCGAGTAAATGTGAAACTATTTAGATACATCTTTGCTTTTTGCGACTTTACAAATAAATTATTCTTTGAAATATGAGCTGAATCTTTCCTGGCGGCGTATATGTTCTAGACGTTCTCAGGCTTCGAGCCAGGTAAGCAGATGTTGAGACATCGACGTTTCCGGAGCGTACATCTCTCCCATCTTCAGGATGTTGAATGACTTAGTCCAAGTCGAAGTCGTATACTGAGAGGCTGTTAACAGCCAGAAGGTTTTTGCTGCGTACCCACCCAGGTTTTGGGTCTGACCGCAGGTTAATATTTCTGATGTTTACAGGATGATGTGATATTTTTTTGTTGAGGACACTTGTTGAGGTAGCTTTTTGCCCCTCTTTAATTTTGTACAGGATGCTAAACCGCTTTTTTTTACACCCTGGTGTTTTATTATTCTAAAGTGGGGTAAATTTTGTAGCCAAACAGCTCTTTTGGAGTTTTGGCATTTAGCTTTTGCTGCTGTAAGGATTAACCCCTTTGTTACCTCGGGTGCCCGCAAGCCATACGGGGAACCCGGTAACGCCTGAAGCGGCGTCTCGCAGCGTCGTAGTCTCCTAGAGACCGAACCAGGGCGCTTCTACGAGCTGGAATTTTGGCCTAAAATTTTGCTGCCCGGCGTCTAATTTCGTCCTCCATGTATGGGAGAAGGAAAGCTTCGTGAAGCAACCTCACGGGGAAAGAACGGCCCACAGAATATATGGATCGGAGTCCTCTATTCTGGGCACGCTGAAGGTATGCTATCCAGCTATCGGCAGCCATGCCCCAGATTTCACAGTCGTACAACATAAGTGGGATTACCAGCGCTCGAAAGAGGTGTAGCTTTAAGCGGACTGGCATCGAGCGCGAACCCAGCATTGGGTACAGAGAGGCAATAGCCCCCTGCACCCGTGCCGATAGTTCCCTGATGTGTCCGTGGAAAGTTAGGCCTCTATCAAGTTGAACGCCCAGGTACTTGATGGAATTAGTCCACTCTATCCTTCGGCCCCTGAAGTGGAAGTTGGGGCAGTCAGCGGGGTGTGGGGCTTCGTAAAAAAATGGCGTGACTTTTGTCCGGATTTACGGACATCCGCCAACGCCTGCACCATTCTTGTGTGAGACGGAGGTGTCTCTGAATTGGGTTGAAGGCTCTGAGTATATGTCTGTTTTTGCAGAACAACAACACATCGTCAGCGTATTGTGCCATTTCAACCTGTGGTTGAGTTGGAAAATCTGCCATGAAAACACTAAATAGTATGGGGGATAGTACAGAGCCTTCGGGGACTCCGCCTATCACGGGTCTTAGTGTAGATGTTTTTCCCGCTACTGTGACTTTAAATGATCTGTGCCTGAGAAAGCTGAGTAGGATGTTAAATAGCTGTGTAGGTAGCCCCATTTGGATAATTTTGAAGATCATACCGGCATGCCATGTCGTGGAGAAGGCCTTTTCGACATCTAAAGATACCACTGCCGTGAAGGCGCGTTCCTGGAAACCCAAGGCCGCTGTCTCCACCACACGTAGCAGCTGTTGGGTAGTCGAGTGCCCAGGACGGTGGTCAGGAATAGCTTGAACATCTCCCAAGATGGGAGTCATTCGGGTTAGGATTAACCTCTCGAATACCTTCGAGAGGGTAGAAAGGAGGCTGATGGATCGGTAGCTAGAAGGATGTACAGGATCCTTCCCAGGCTTCAATATACATAGCACCCGGGCCTCTCTCCACTCGCGAGGAAAGTGCCCCTAGGTGATGCACATATTGAAGATCCTGGTCAGGAAAAGAACGGTATTGAAGGGAAGGTGACGAAGCATGAGGGGTGTCAGCCCGTCCGGCCCCACCGCCTTGTTTGGTTTGAGGCGTTGGAGTAGGCCCTGGACTTCACTAGGGCGAATGACGGGAAGTCGTTCTGCGTCCTCGGGAGGGCGTCGAAAAAATCGGCGTACCTCCCTACGAACGCGTTCGCAAAAGATGTCGTCCTGGGGGTCCCCTCTCGGACATAGAGTGCGTTCAAGATAGTCAGCGAACGCATTTGCTTTGGCTTGGGGTTCATAGGCCAGGCCTTGGGTGCCGTGGATGGGTGAGGTGTATTGACCTTTGCGATTACTGAGGGTTCTGGCGATACGCAACACGTCGCCATTTTCAACGCGCAGTCTTGCCGTTGTGTCCTCCCACGCTTGCACCTTGTGCTCACGCAGTCGGACCCTGACCAGTCGACGTAAACGTCACAAGAGCGCGCGATTATGTGGCGTGCGGTGTCGCTGGTATAGTCTCCGTGCCGCCCAGGAGCAGCGGATAAGAAGGGTGATGTCTAAAGGAAGAACGTCCGGATGAAGAGGTGCAGGTCCCTGAACTGTTAGATTTTTATGGTTCGCGTCAGGATAGAAGTGAAGAATGAGATTGCACTCTCAATGTCCGGGATGTTTGTAACTTTTGGGTTCGGTGGAATGGAAGTGCGGAGGCAATTCCTTACGCCTTCCCAATCGACTTCTCGCGTTTGAAGCGAGGTGTCATGACTGGCAACCCTAGTGTTGATTTCTGTCAGCACCGGATTATGGTCAGAATGAAGTGCGTTTAGTGACGTAAGAGTGAGATGAAATGGAAAAAGCTTTGTGATTGCGAAGTCAATGACTGATGGCAGTCCTCCACCTCGCGGGTAGTGCGTTGGTTGCCAGGCACCCTGCACTTGAAGCTGTGGGTCTCCATCTATTAGACGAATGATTTGATTGCCTCTTGCATCTGCCCGACGACCACAATGCCAACGTTGATGTTTTGCATTGAAGTCCCCAGCCATGATAGCACTTGGGTGTAGGTTTAGGATAGATAGATAGTCGTTTGGAACGAACTGCCGGTTGGGGGGTGATACACAGAGACCACCAGGACCTCAGTTCCGCCAAGGTCAAGACAGATTTCCGTGGCCTCTAGGGTTTGAAGAGGAGGGGGCTGGATGGGTTTATGGACTACATTTTGCCGGACAAGTACCGCTGTACCACGGCCAGGGCGGCCTTGGCGATCCGTGCGATGGCAAATGTAGACCGGGATGCGGAAACGGGTGTCTGGACGGAGATGCGTTTCGCTGACTAGGATGACGTCTAAGGCATTTGCTCGAGCGAACTGCAATAGCTCGACCCCCGATCAACCAGGCCACACGCATTCCAGAATGCGAAGCGAAAAGAGGTACGAGACCTAGTTCGATTCGCCATTCTGTGATTGCTGGATACCAGTTGACTGTAGGGCAAGTCCCTCCATTGGAGCCAGCATCTTGCTTGCCGGGTCTGAAGCGCAGAAAAACTTCACTAACATCTCACAGATCTTCTCTCCATGTGATTGCAGCAAATTCTGCAACCACCTAAACACCTCCGTGAGATCCAGAGAAGCGGTTAGTTGGGAGGAGCTCGTTGAAGAGGGCACTATGTTTGTGTTGGCTGGGGAGGATGACCTAAGGGGAGCAGGCCTACCTTGAGCCCTTTCGCCCTCTACTGTCTAGGGGGCATAGGTTCGCTATGCGTAACCACGACAGTCGGGTTTTCGGGTTGGCGAGATAGTCTCCTCTCACTGAGGTCTGGTTTGGAAACTGTGTTTCTTGGGGCTGGGGCCCGTGTCTGTTTGTGTTTTTGTGTGGGTGCTGGTGTTTTCCCACGAGACTGTCTTGGGGTGTCAGAGGATCTTTGCACAACTTCAGCAAAAGATAGGCGCCGTTCAACCTGCTGGCGGTCTCCATTTGGTGGTCGCCTGCTGGAGGTCGTAGCCTTGGAGACTGAGGAAGGGAGAGTCCTGCTCTCTTCCCTGACTGGCGCTGGTGGAAGTTTTCTCTCCTGTGCCGGTCTTCTGGCAGCTATAACCACCTTCCTTGTTGGGCAGCCACCATAGCAGGAAATATGCGCACCTTTGCAGTTTGCGCAAGTGGGCGCATCGGTAAGCGACCTCGGACACGCCTCCCTGTCATGTGGTCCTCCACACCGCAGGCAACGCTGCATTCTGCGGCAAAACCTGCTGGAGTGGTTAAACCCCAGACAATGGTGGCACTGAGGAGGGCCACCAGAAGTCTTCACGGCCTCGACCTTTACCTGGAGGTAACAAATAGTTTTGATACTATCTATCTTTGCCTCCGGGTCGCTGGTCCCCTCTACTATCACTAGATAGAGAGGGATGGGGATGGGGCCAGGCTCACCTTGCGGTCCTGGCTTGGTCAGCTCTCTGACCAAGCGCGGTGTTATACCCTGTCGGGTGAGGCCATCGGTGATTTCGCTTACCGGTGTATCCACTGGTAATCCTCTGATCACCCTTTTCAAGTCTCGTGCCTTGTCCAGGCCGAAGGTAAAGTAGGGGATCTTCTTCCCCTCGAGTGGCCTGAGGAGCAGCTGGTAGTCCTCCATATTGGTCGCCTTCAAAACAAAGCGGTTCTTCCTCCTCTTCACCTCGCATTAATTCGAGAGGGACGGCATTACTTCCTTTAGGAAGCCCACCGACCCCCGGAAATCATCCACGATGATGGGAGGAACATGCCCCTTAGGTGGGGTTCGCTGGCTGGTAGCATCAGTTTTCAGGACGTTTGCCTCTCCCTTCTTCTTCCTCCTCGAGGTTACTTGTTGGAATTTCGCCTCATCGACGTCTGCAGAGACGTCCGATGAGCTGGTTTGGAAGTCCCCTTCCTCCATCCTGGAGGACGAATTTTCCGGAGCCTCAGTTCCATGGAAATATTCTCCTTCTGAATCGGAGGAGTCGTTTGATGAAATTTAGCCTGAACGAGAAATTATATCCCGGGAAGGGCCCTGGTTGGTGGCATGTTCGGCTATATCGAAACGTTTTACAGAGCTATTTCCGCCTTCTTTGCGTTGTCGGCGCTGCCTTTTGGTTCCTGTAGCAGTGGTTTTTACCCTGTCTACAGGGTGGGTCACACCACTGCTGGTGCTTGCAATGGCATCCTGTGATGGATGTTCGTTGAATGACTTAGGGCTGGGGTGACCCATATATACTCAGCGAGCGGGCTCGCGTTGGTGAATATGACAACCTCTCAGAAAACACTGCTCCTCTGGTCGCTGCTCAGTAAGCCAGATCTGTGTTTCCTGAGTCTCTCGTTTTCGAGTTTCAATGCAGGATTCCATGCTGCACTAAATTGTAGCCCAGGATCTCGGTTAAGAGTGACTCTCTCTGCCGAGATAGCCAATGCCTCCTTAACTCTGCGCTCCCAGTAGCCACTGCATTTTGCCAAAATAGTAGTGAGACCGAAGTTAGCCCTATGGTCTTGCTGGAATCAATGTTCCGCCAACCCAGACTTCTCAGGTTGCAACAGTCTGATGCTTCTATCGTGTTCCTTGATCCTGTTAGCTATGGTCCTGCCGGTTTCTCCGATGTACGGCACTCCACATTCACATGGAATGCGGTACACCCCTGGGACGTTTATTTGTAATTGGTCTTTGACCGGTCTCATAAAGTGTCTGATTTTAGCAGGCGGTTTGTGAATAGTTTTTATGTTGTGTCTTGCCAGTATTCTGCCGATTTTTCCAGACCGGTTGCCAGTATATGGGATGCAGGCTCTAGCAGTTGGCTTTTCAGTGGAGCTAAAATATGTGTTCCGGCTCTTTTGGCTTTTGCGAGGGCCCTCTTAACATCGGGTTCAGAGTAGCCGTTCTGACGAAAAGTTTGTCGCAGATGTTGCAGATCCTGAGATAAGTGCTGAGTGTCCAAGGTGGCCATGGACCAATGTGGGATTTGTGGTGGTAGCTGCGTGCGTTTAGATATAGATCCGTGTGAGTGGGTTTTCGATAGACTGCGTGCCCTAGTGTACCGTCCCTGTTTCTTAAAACCAGAATGTCCAGAAAGGGCAACACCCCATTCTCTTCCACCTCCATAGTGAACTGAATCTGGGGTCTGCATCCGTTCAGATGTATGAGGAAGTCAGATAGTGTATCTCGTCCTTGTGGCCAGACTACAAACTTATCGTCCACAGATCTGAAGAAGTGTGAAGGCTTCAGATGTGCCCTGGTGTGAACCTCATGCTCCAAGTGCTCCATGTAGAAGTTCGCCACCGCCGGTGATAATGGTGACCCAATTGCTACCCCATGCACTTGTTCCTTGAACTTGTCACCATACAGGTAATAGTGTGTGAGTGAGTGTGTGGTGTTTAAGAGCCCGTCGACAACAAGGTCATTTGGGCCCCAAGACAACTCTAAAAACCTAAAAACTATAAAAATTCAGTTAAAAAGGTAAAATACAATAAAAACACTCAAATGTTAAAAGAACATTAAAAACGATCTAAAGACTAATAATATAAAAGCTCTAAAATTTATAAGTATAAAATTCAAGTCAGACTTGTTTATTAAAACCTATTTTAAAAACAAACCGCAGTGCCTTGTCCACGGTCACTGGGGCGCTTACTAAAACATCGTGCAAGTTAGTCCCCAAGCCCAAAGACTGGCGAACGCGGGCGTGCCGCGGGCAGTCAAGCAATACGTGCCGCACCGTGAGGCGTACTGCACACGGAGCACACACAGGTGCCGGTTCCCCTCTTAACAGGTGGCCATGAGTCAATCGTGTGTGCCCAATTCTCAGCCGGGTGAGTATCACCTCGGCCCGCCGGTTATCCCTGCAGGAAGTTGGCCAGGGTTGTACGCTCTCCTTTATAGCCCGGAGTTGTGTGCCTTGTAAAGCTGTCCAGGATTGCTGCCAAGCAGATAGGATCTGGCGACGGAAAAAACGTTGCACATCCTTCTATGGCACCGTAGTTGTTAAACTCCGGGGCAAACGGCAAGCGGACTCTGCAGCCGCGTCCACCTCCTCGTTCCCGGAAAAGCCCACATGGCCTGGGGTCCAAGTAAAAACAAAATGGTATCCTCTACCGAGCATTTGCGACATCTGGGCCTGTATTTTTAAAACAAGGGAGTGGGCGGCAGTGTGCTGTTGCAAGGCCAGAAGAGCACTTAGACAGTCAGTGCAAACAATAAAAGAGCCAGGGGCTAACATGCAAATAAAAGGAGCAAATAGTAGATGGCATACAGCTCTGCTGAGAAGACCGAAGTGCAGTCCAGAAGTCGAAATTTATGAGCCTCACCGTTAATGAAGAACGCGCAACCCGTAGTGCTACCTAACTGAGAACCGTCTGTAAAGACCGGAACATAGTTAGTTTAACGGCCCAGTAGTTCGGCAAAAAGTTGTTGGAACACCGAATGTGGAGTAGCGAGTCTAGAGTTGCATCAAAGTGTTAGATCGAACCGCGCACGATTGAGCTGCCATGCAGATTAAGGGCAGATGGACGACCTCTCCACGCGAGGCATTCGGAGGCCATGGGAATGTAGGAGATCCCGAAATCTTATTCCCATTGGGCGTGTCCGAGGACCATGGCGCATATAACGGTGGACTAAATCTGGACACAGAACTGGATTAAAGCAAGGATGATTGGGATAGCTTGCCAACTTCGAGACGTATGAGCAGAGTAACAACGAGCGACGAATATGGAGTGGAGGTTCACCTGAGTCTGCATACAGGCAGTCGACTCGACTGGTGCGGAAAGCTCCTCTGGCAAGGCGGATGCCAGTATGATGCACGGTGTCTAAAAAGCGAAGTTTAGAGGTGGTCGCTGCGCCATAAATAAAACTGCCATAGTCCAGCTTGGACCGAACCAGAGAGCGGTACAGCCTCAACATTACCGTGCGATCGCCCGCCTCCCCCAAGATGCTCCAGATAATACCTTCAGCACCAGAAGAGAACGATCGCAAGAGGCTCGAAGGTGACGAATGTGGTGCTCCCAATTGAAATGTCAGTCCAAGTAGAGGCCCAAGAACTTCAGGTGCGAGACAAATGGCAGGGGTGTGCCGTTCAAATGAAGATCAGGAGGCGGGTGAATACCTCGTAGGCGGTGAAAGTGGATACACTGCGTCTTTGCAGCTGAAAAACGGAAGCCGGTTTGAAGCGCCCAAGCGGCTAGCTGGGTAATGGTCAGCTGCAGTTGGCGCTCAATGTGATCTATGTTGGCAGACCTATAATAAACTGCGAAGTCGTCAACATAGAGGGATGATGGAATTCCACTTCGAACGGCACTAGTGATGCCGTTAATCGCTACGGCAGAAAGGGTGACGCTCAAAATTGACCCTTGAAGTACGCCGTTCTCCTGTATCCGCTCCCGTGATATCGTGTTTCCGATGCGAACCCGAAAACGGCGAAGTTTTAAAAAGTTGCATAGGAATTCGGGTAGATGACCACGCATACCGTAACCATGTAGGTTACGGAGTATGCCGTACCGCCAGGTGGTGTCATAAGCGTTCTCCAGGTCGAGGAACACGCCCACGGGATGCTGTTTCAGTAGAAACGCATCGGAAATATACCCCTCAAGGTGTGTTAGATTATCGACACTTGAGCGATGGCGACGAAAACCGCATTGCAAGTTGGACAGATGGTTATGTTTTTCTAGCCACCAATTTAACCGAGCGTTTATCATTCGCTCGAAGGTCTTACAGATGACACTCGTCAGGCAAATGGGGCGGTAACTAGATGGTAGCGTGCGGTCCTTTCCGGGTCGAGCGATGGGGATGACAATACCCTCTCGCTAGGAGGAAGGGAAAACCCGCTCATGCCAAATGTGGTTATAGATGTTTAAAAGGAAAGATAGCGCCTCAGATGGAAGATGTAGCAGCATCTGTCGGTGTACGTCATCGGGACCTGGAGAAGAATCCTTTGCTAACGCCAGAGAATGGGCGAGCTCGGCTGCGGTAAAAGGTTGGTTGTACGGCTCGGTGCAGTCACTATTAAAATTAAGTGGTACCCGCTCCGCCTTTTCCTTAATAGGCAGGAAGAGAGCGTCATAGCGGTCAGTTTGGCTCGTGGCAGCAAATGTGGTAGCTCGGGCTTCAGCTATGTCCTGCTCGGTGGTGCACATGGAACCGTTGATGGCAAGGCCGGGAATTACCGTCCGGCGATACTTGCCATACATCCGCCGAACAGCTGACCATACTTGTTGGGTAGAGCTGCGCCGGGAAAGCGAAGACACATAGGCTTCCCAAGATTAACGCTTTGCGTTGCGCAGTATAGAGCGTGCCCTAGCGCGAGAACGTTTGAAGGCGACGAAGTTCCCTTCCGTCGGGTGCCGCTGAAAAATGCGCAAAGCACGTTTGCGTGCTTTGACAGCCAAACTGCATTCCTCGGACAACCACGATACAGGTATATGACGTGGTGTAGGTGAACCTCGAGGAATGCTGGATTCTGCTGCGAGCAGGATCGAGCAAGTAAAATATGCGACCATTTCATCGATGGTGTCGAAACTATCGTCGATGAGGTGTATGAGGGATTGAAATTTTCCCCAGTTAGCTTTGGAAATAATCCAGCGAGAATGTCGAGATGGTACACATTGGCGGCCAGAAAAATGAATGTTAATGGGATAATGATCACTGCCAAAGAGGCCGGAAAGTACTGACCACTCAAGTAGTGGTACTAATGACGGACTGCATAAAGAAAGGTCTAGTACAGAATGTGTACCGTAAGCGGATGATAGGAATGTCGGGTCACCAGTATTTAGCAGAAGCAGGTCAGACTTATCGAAGACGTCTACGAGGAGGGATCCACGGGCGTCATCAGTGTCTGATCCCCAGAGCGTGTGCTTGGCATTCAAATCTCCCACAAGGGGTAGTGGTGACGGGAGCTGAGCCAATATAGCTTGAAGATCACGCTCTGGAACTATACTGAGCGGCGGCAGGTACATGCTGCAGATGGTAAAACTGATGCTCTCCAGCTGTATCCGAATGGCCACAGCTTGCAATGGTGTGGTGAGAGAAACGTTGGCGGCTGAGATGTTAGGCGCCACTAAGGTAGCAACGCCACCGCTTGCACGCATACCTGCAAGAGAGTCGCTTCTAAATGCAGAGAAAGAGTGAAGGTGTAACGAGTGATTGGGATGTAAGTGGGTTTCCTGGAGACAAATAATTGATGGTGACCGTTGAGAAACTAAATGTTGTAGGTCTTGAGCACGAGCTCGAAAACCATTGATATTCCACTGGATTATTTCCATAAAGAGCTTTTAGCGGGCCGTTTTAACCTTTTTCTTGACCTTGGCTGATTTGGGCCCTACGATTCGAAAATCGTTAGCCTCCTGTGACTCCGCTTATTTTCGGGAGCCAGATCTCCTACGGCTCGTAGAACGAGACCGGGATCTAATAGAGGGCGAGCGACTTCGCGATCTATGCTGTGGTCGGGATCGGTTTTTTACACTTACTACGGGATTGTTGTTACTCGCTGATGGCTTGGTGTCTGTAGTCTGTACGGTTGAAACGGAGGTAGTGCTGGTGGATATACAAACAGTCTGAGACGTGGGTTTAACGGCTAGAAAGTCAGTCTGCGTGGATGCGTGGGCGACAGAGACGTGTTGAACAGCAACAGTGGTGTTATGAGTACGGCGAGCTGCTAATGCATATCCAGTAGTAGTGGTAGCAGGCTTTAGCTGTTCGAAGCGCCGTCGTGCCTCTGGAAAAGTTAGGCGTTCCTTTACACGTAGCTCCTGAAGACTTCTTTCGTCCATGAATCTGGGGCACTGTCGCGAGCTGGAGGAATGACTACCGCCACAGTTCACGCAACAAGGTGTTCGACTGCAGTTAGGGTCGTCGTGTTTCAGTTGGCCACATTGCTCACAAAGAGCAGGATTGGTACATGTGACCTTAGTATGTCCGAACCGCTGACATTGGAAACAGCGCATGGGGTTCGGGACATACTGGCGGACGCTAACACGTTCATAGCCTCAATATATGTATTCAGGTAACTTCGTCCCAGCAAAAGTTAGAAATACCGTACGTAATGGGTACTCCTTGCCATCTTGCTTCCGTGTTAGCCGGTACGCCTGACAAACAAGCTGATCCGAGAGGCAATTTACTATTTCTTCGTTTGCAAGACCATCTAGGCTGGAGGTGGTGACTACTCCTCTACAGGTGTTAAGTGTTTTGTGTGGGGCTACCCGGATAGGGTAGGAGCCCAACAAAGTCGCCTTTTGCAGTTTGCGAGACTGGTCTGCACTGGTGCTCTCTAATAGTAAGCTACCGTCTCGGAGACGCGTAGCGTTTTTGACCGGGCCGCTAATTTTGTCAACTTCACGCTTTATATAAAACGGACTGATATCCTTAAAAGTTTTCCCATCACAAGCCAAAGTCATAACTAAATAAGGGTCAATAAAGGAGGTTTTGCGCGGAGACATATTGAAATGTACCCCCATTCGGAACCGTCGGCGTCAGCCTGCCATCCGGGGGTTAAAGAAAGAAAGACACCGAATCTTCACGGTCTGTGCCGTCATGGGGACCCCACCCATGACCGATCTCATTTGTACCTCAGAAAAGCTACCCTTCAATATCCACTGCTTGTCCGTATGGGTAAACCATTCACCACGCACACCCCGGCTTTATGCCCCTACCACAGGAATAACCGCCTGTGGCTCCCCAATTTTGGCCACGCTGCGCATAAAGGGCACACGCGGATTCAGGGGACTTGTGGTTGATTACAGCGGGGTTCCGTCAGCGGTAACACGTCCGGTCCGTGATACTAACCCAACGGCAACACGGCCGTCGGGAGATTAACACAGACCGGGCCCTCAAGGAGCTACGTGGGTGTACTTGACGGTGTGGACGGGCTCCGCACCTAAGGCTACACATAGGGGCAGTGCGAAGGGTCCGCTCAACCTTCACTTTTGAGACCTCCGGAGAGCACACATGTCGGAAGCCGCGCTGAAAACCGTGGGACAGAACCACGGAGATAGGAGAGATCCCTGCTGGTGAGACAGGAGTTATAAACCCAAGACCTTACGTGCTAATAATAATAATAAAAGCTAGAAGAGAAAGATTGTGATGCTGACTGACAAGCAGTAACTCAACGTGGCACAGTTGATGGAGATGAAGGGGATGAATTGGGGGTGAGTGGCTAGGGACCCCGGGATCGCCAATCCCGTACCTACCGTAGTAGGTCCCTGGGGAAAAATACCAGAGCCTCTTCTGCCAGTTTTCGGGATTACTGATGGGCCTTCTCGGCAGCCGTAGCGGTCCTGGGGTACAACAAGTCCCCACCGTACGTCACCCCATCAGTCAGTCCCCTACTTCCTGTTGCCCACCCCTCGGGACGAGGACCGCAGAGGTTGGATTTTGAGGGGTGACAGGTAATATGTGGAGGACCAGGTGTGACGGAAGAGCTCAGTGATGTCAGGAGGAAAGTGTTGTGATAGCAGCTGAATAGATTCTTTGAGTGTCACCCTGTTGAATAGTGACACTACATCAAAGCTGACGAGAGGATCCCCGGGTGCAATAGTGATATTCTGTAGAGTCTGCACAAATTGGGCAGAGTTCTTGACGTGGTGTGGACAACCTCCCACAAGTGGTTGTAGGAGTTCGGAGAGGTGGCGGGCCAGTCGATACGTGAGGCTGACGATCGCGTCCACAACTGCTATAGCCTGCATCCCATATACCCGCAATCTGTCTGGAAAATTCAGCAGAATACTGGCAAGACACAACATAAAAACTATTCACAAACCGCCTGCTAAAATAAGACACTTTATGAGACCGATCAAAGACCAATTACAACTAAATGTTCCGGGGGTGTACCGCATTCCATGTGAATGTGGAGTGCTGTACATCGGAGAAACATGCAGGACCACAGCTACCAGGATCAAAGAACACGATAGAAGCATCAGACTGTTGCAACCTGAAAAGTCTGGGCTGGCGGAACATTGCTTCCAGCAAGACCATAGGGCTAACTTCGGTCTCACCACTATTTTGGCAAAATGCAGTGGCTACTGGGAGCGCAGAGTTAAGGAGGCTTTGGCTATCTCGGCAGAGAGAGTCACTCTTAACCGAGATGCTGGGCTACAATTTAGTTCAGCATGGAATCCTGCATTAAAACTCGAAAAAGAGAGACTCAGGAAACACAGATCTGGCTTACTACACTGTGTCTGCATGTTAGTATTAACAGCATGCGGGAGGCGATGTAGAAAGCATGCCGATGAATGATGGATGATCGCCACCGGGCAGGCGGGGAGGGGCCTGTCCAAAAAACAAAAAATATATATATATTGGTCACCCCAGCCCTAAGTTATTCAACATCCTGAAGATGGGAGAGATGTACGCTCCCGAAACGTCGATGTCTCAACATCTGCTTACCTGGCTCGAAGCCCGAGAACGTCTAGAACAAATAATTCTTTGTTTTGGCGTTGTGTATATGAATTTCAGAATTCGTTTTGAATAAAATTAGGTTTGCTTTCATATGTACAAGAGTTTCATATATGTATATACTTGGCAGTGATAAGATACCTAATTTACTAAAGTATGGCTTACAACTAGTTGTGCTTGAGATATCCGCTATGATTCTATTTTCTTTTGGTATATGAATACTTTTATACTGTCTTTAGAATTTCCACAAAAAATTATACCATACGCCAACAAACTGTGAATATATGAAAAGTACACTACTCTCTGAACTTTCAAGCTCAACATGCCTGTAATTTCCCTGATTAAGAATCACATTTTACTATGTTTTTTCGTCAATGTCTCTATGTGAGTTTCCCAACTTAAATTTTTATCTAGTATTAGTCCCAGAAATATGATAGTTTTTACATAATGTATTTGGTCTTGTCCCAGCATTAATTTTGGATACAGTTGACTTCCACTCATTTTATTATAGAAGCTTAGGGCTGCTGTTTTCTCCTTACTCAATATTAACATATTGGCACTAAACCATTTTTTTAATATATTTTAGACTATTTTCAATATGTACATCTGCCCCTTCCTTATTCACCCCTTTGATAAAAATATTTGCACTATCTGCAAAAAGTGTAACATTTATACATGTTCTGTTTTCTACATTATCTGCCAAATCATTAATGTACACTATAAATGAAAGGGGCCCAAGCACCGAACCTTGAGGGGACCCCATATTTCATTATAGTGCTACTTGAAATCTGAGTTTTAACTTCACTCGTTTCGCTATCAAAATACTCTATTTCCACTGATTGCTCTCTATTCTCCAGATAAGATCTGAACCAATCTAAAGCTAACCCCCTTATGCCATACGAGGATAATTTTTCTAGTAAAAGTTTGTGATCAACCCGATCAAACGCCTTTGTAAGATCTAAATAAATGCCTATCCCTAATTGTTTACTATCTAGTGTTTCATACACTTGTTCAATGATATTCATCAGTGCAGAACTTGTTGATTTATTTTTTCGAAAACCATTTTGATTGTCATTAATTACTTTAAATTTTTCCAAAAAGCTTGTTACCCTTTTATACATTATTTGTTCGAAGTTTTTGCAAAAGTTTAAATTATGGACATTGGCCTGTAATTTTCTACCTCCCCTTGTTACCCTTTTTAAAGATGGGTTTCACTTTACCTCTTTTTAACCTGTCGGGGAACGTCTCACTTGATAGTGAAAGATTTATCAAGTACATCAGTGGTTCAATTAGGAATAAGGAGCAATGCTTTATGACACAGAGTAACCATCTATTCCTACCGATTTCTTATTCTTCAATTTTTTTATAACATCTTAAACTTCCTCAGCGGTTACTGGAATTAAAAACATGCTATGTTCATTTTTCTTTACACTTAACTTTTCCTTCTTTCCTAGAGAATGAGTATTTAACAGTTTCTCCGCTATAGTTGAATAAAACTGGTTGAATAATTCCGAAATTTGTTTGGGATCACTTACTTTTTGGCCATTATTTTCTAGGTGGTAATTCTCTTTCAATTTGGGTCCATTTCTTATTTCATGTTTAATTACTTGCCACATGTATTTAGTTTTATTAACTGCTTTATTTATTGCTTCATCATCATGTAACTTTCTGGCTGCTCTTATAACTTTATTATATATATTTCGATATTTTTCGTAATAGGCGCTAAACTCCGGTGTAGTCTTGTTTTCCTTCATGAATTTGCCCAAGAATTTTAATCTATGACCAGATTTCCGGATTCCTGTTGTAATCCACTTATTACCTAGCTTGTACATTGCCACTTTAACCATCGGTATGGCTGTTACAAAGTGAAAATCAAATGTTCCAAAATGCATTCATGGCATCATTTAGATTTCGCTCAGTGTACACGCTTTCCCAAGATTCTTTACTTAATAGAAAATTGAGATAACTTAGATTGTCATAATTAGCAAGTCTAACCTTTTTGAATATATTTTTTTTTTTTGCATTCTGTTTTGGGTTATGCTGATCTACTGGAACAACTAATTTTAACATTTGTGCGTAATGATCTGACAGGGCTGTGTCAAAAATCTGAAGTTCATATTTCCACTTATTTATATTCAGGACTACTTGGTCAATCGCAGAATATGACGAATTCGAGACACAGGTTGGTACTTTAACTACGTTTTCCATTCCACACATAGTAAAGAGATTGTGCAGCTCCTTTTTATTTGCGTTTTCTGTTCAATAGTTTATATTCATGTCCCCTAATAAAATTACAGATTTTTTGTCCTTTTAAAGAAGTCCAAAATGATTTCTAAATTTTGAAGGACAGTTTTGGTATCGCTTGTGGGATTTCGTTACACATAAATAATTATTTTGCTGTCTAATAGTTCACACATACTGGCTTCAAAGTGTTTCTCCTGGTTTAAGTATTTAAACATGAAAATCTCCCTAAATTTAACTGATTCATTTACATATACACATGATCCACCATTTTTCTTGTTTGACCTACAGAAGGAAGATGCTAGCACATAGTTAGGTATATTAGAATACTGTGTTTCATCTTCTCCCAACCAATGTTCCGTTAAACAAATTGCTGTAGAGTTTTTTTAAAGCAGATGTTAATAGTACTTCAATATTACACTTTTTGCTCCTTAGGCATCGGATGTTTTGGTGGAAGATTGATAGGTTGAATTTACTATTGTTACTAATTTTACAGCTAGTACTTACACCAGTATTTGTTTTCTCAGGAGGATTGTCATCAAAGACTACATGATTTCCACCTTCTTCACACGTTTCTAATTTACCCGATTTTTACTACTACACCTATTACATTTTTTATAGCTTCACTCAGTGTAAACAACCCCTTTCTGTTAAGATGTAGACCATCTATGCCAAGGCACGAGTAGTCCAGCTTCTTGTCTAGGTCCACATAAATAGCTCTTAGAGCATGGCATGCCCATCTAATATTTTCATTAACACTATTTACGTACCTATCACCTAAGTCACGCCTTCTCATCATACTGTTCACTACTAGTTTTGTATTTGGAAACTTCTTCTTGGTCGCACATATAGGGTTGTACATGTTACCCAGAATCTCTTCAGCATTCCGCGAGTTTTTTAGATTGTTTGTACCAACATGTAGCACAACCACTTCGGTATCTTCTGGTCTTTCAGTGATGCTGGGATCATTGAGTTTACCACACATTTGCTGCACATTTATTCCACTTAGAGACTTCAACTTAACCCCATCCACATTTACATGTTTAATAATAGAATCCCCAAGCACTAACACTTTGCATTTTTCCGTTTCCGGCTTGTCCATTCCTTCCCCTTCATCTTTCTGATTTTGAGGTTAGGGTTAATCCACTTGAACTCTGAGCTAACTGCTGTTTCTTTCTTCTTTATCTGCAGACCATTGCAGTGAGTCCTTCATCAACAGATAGCTGAGATTCACCATCGAATGGCGATAGCGAAGTAAACCTGTTGCTTGTAGGAATAGGCTCCTTCATTTTCATCAAAATTTTATTTGTCATCTCTGTGTTTAGCTTTTTCCTTCACGAGATGAATTTCCGTTTTGAGTTCGTTGTTCTCAGTCTTTAAGTTCTTATTTCTTCACGAGCCTGTTCTAAGTCTTTGTTCAGTAAGTCCATGATGATTTGAAGCGATGCTATGACCTCCGCTTCATGTGTTGTTCCATTCCGAGATGGCGATTCTTCCACTTGTTGATTTTGCTTCTTTAATACTATTAAGGGTTCCTCCCGGGAAATACAGTTTTAACATATGATAAAATATGAAATAATGATGCCTCATAATACTAGCACAAAACTAACCTCCTTTTAAATAGGTTGTCTGTTAACCCTTGAGCTACCATGGCCAACGTGCCATCCTGACATTAAATTCACCAGTTGACTCGTATATTTCCCCGGTAGACCACTAGGGTCTCTCGCATCCGAGATACACCATTTGTGGCGACTTACTATTGTACGTACTTAAGTCCCAGGCTTCATCATTTGACTCTTATTATTTTAGTTAATGGATGGAAATTAATCATTTCTTCACACGAGCCATATATATAGGCTAAGGTTTTTGATAGAGTCAACATGAAAAATTCAATGCCATGACCAGGATTTGAACCACGGATCTCCTGGTTTCCATCCAGTCGCTCTTAACCCTTGAGCTACCATGGCCAACGTGCCGTCCTGACATTAAATTCTTCAGTTGACTCGTATATTACCCCAGTAGACCACCAGGGGCCATGGCATTGAATTTTTCATGTTGACTATCTATCAAAAACCTTAGCCTGTATACGGCTAGTGTGGAGAAATGATTACTTTCCATCAATTAACTAAAATAATAAGAGTTAAATGTGAAGCCTGGGACCTAAGTACTTACGATAGCAAGTCACCACAAACAGTGTATCTCTGATGCGAGAGCCCCTAGTGGTCTACCGGGCATATATACGAGTCAACTGGAGAGTTTAATGTCAGAACAGCACGTTGGCCATGGTAGCTCAAAGGTTAAGAGCGACTGGACGGAAACCAGGAGATCTGCGGTTCAAATCCTGGCCATGGCATTGAATTTTTCATGTTGACTCTATCTATCAAGAACCTTAGCTCATATACGGATAGTGTGGAGAAATGATTAATTTCCATCAATTAACTAAAATATCTGTCTCTTGTTTATCAGCGCTAGCGTTAATTGTTGGCCCTTTGTGAACGCTAGCCGCCTATCAGTTCCTTTTTTAACACTAGGCGCGCGATTGTAAACTGCTTATGCAAGCTCTTTATTACCGTGAAACATTATTCGCTTTTTGTTATCTATTTGCGCCGAAATTTTTATGTCTCTTGCCGCGACCGTATAATCTTGTAGTTTAAATTAAAATATGTTTTGGTAACTTGAGTAAGTTTGTGTTTTCTAGAGAAGTGGAGACATTTATTCAATTTGATTGTGGGATTGATAAAGATTCATGTTATTCAAGAACAACACCAGAATATTCTGAGCGCAGTAGCTCATAGTGGCTTCAAATCTAGTTTGATAGACAAAACCGTAACAAAATTCAAAAGCACTTCATAGCAAGCAACTTGGGGCTTCACACTTACCAGCCATGAGAGTGAGGCTTCTATAAAACGTAATGACACTAAGCACTTTTCATAAAGCAAGTTGCTTTCGAATTCGATTTAGATTTAGATTTATCGATTCATCCATTAAAACATGTACATGTTATAGGACACGTCAAGTTAAAAACTAAGTACAATATTTACAATTAAGGTAGCTAACTAAATATTTACAAACTTAAAAATTCTTCCACACTGTAGAAGCTATTGGCTCTAAGGAAGTTTAATAACAATTTCTTAAATTGATGTTGTGATTCAGTCTTTTTTATAGATTCAGGTAGCTTATTGTAAAGATGAAAGCCAGCATATGTGAAACTATTTTCATACATCTTTTTTTTGTGTGGCTTCACAAATAAATTATTGCTGCTAAGAATAAAACCCTGTTGAATTGCTAGCTAGAAGTCTGATGTTAATATACAATGTTATTTTATTATATTTTCATTCGGTTCTTTTCATACTTTATTTCAGCTGTGGAGTCAGATAGCAAGAATTATGTCTTACAGCTTGAAAAGGGTGCAGGTGCAGACAATGACTACTTCATTACTGACTATAAAAGTTTTAAAAATGAACTGAATCTCTATCCATCGAAGTGAAATAATATAACTTGTAAAACTTGAAATTTTAGTGTTTCAGTGTCTTTGTGAGAAAATTTAACGTTTTGAAAGTGTTGTATATCAGATTATAATAAAGTTATTTTAAAATGCATCTGTGATTTATTACTAAAGAAATCTGAAAGAATCAGAGTAGCTGTAATGAAAATATAGAAATATTATAATTTTCGGTAAGTTTTTCTGTAAATCAATGTGCATACTGTGATTATAAATTATTTAAGTATATATTTTGATATATAGTGCTTTTATGTTGTACTGCATTGTCCGACGTTTTATATAGAGTGATGTGTAAACAATTTAAAGATAGTATTTGTGATTCAGTTTACTGACACTACATCACATCATTTTTGTAAAATGGGACATGCTTTGAGAATTTAATTGCTCCCATCATCAACCTGTGCCAACTACTGAAGCAAGGTGTCACGTTTTGTTCTTTGGTGCCTTTTCAAGGAATTTCTTGTTGCGGTTGCTTGGAGATAACCGAAAATTAAATACCCAACCTTGGCTTTTAAAAATGAAAATGTTTTCCATGAAGTTGTTTTATGTTTGCAATGCCTGTTAAAAGTATAATAGTGTCACCTGAACGTCGGAACTCCCTATAGAACCGGCCGGCAGCAGCAGGAGACGGTAGGCGTTTGCCACACCCACTCATTTGACTTATAGCGGTAACGAGGGTTGAATGGACAAACATCACTGTGCCGTCTCTTTCCGCTCCACCTGAGTTCTCGAACTTACGGGATATTTCATCTAATCCAGAACCTTCTAGATTGGCCAGTTGGCCCTATATAAGCAACACGTCGGGCTGGAGGAGGGTCAGTTCTTGGCGAGCAGCGAAGAGGCGCCGTGCTAGTGTACGGACGGGAAGACTGTACGTGCATCGGAAGAGTGTGCGTAACTGTGAGCGGCAGTGGAACTGTAACAGACGAACTGGTGAAACGTAATTGTGGGCATTACGTAACTCTGTGTAATTGGCAAGTGTTCAACTGTAAGTCAGTGGAAATGAAGAACATTTTGAGTGGTGCAATCGGACTTTTAATTTCACGAACCCACACAGTCACACTGGTGTACAGCACCTAAAGGAGACCCTGTGCAGTGCTCCAATTTTGGGTTTACCACAACCGGGTGGCATCTTCATTGTGGACACCGACGCCCACGACCATTGCATTGGAGGTGTCCTATCGCAGATCCAGGACGGCCATGAGCGGGTGATAGCCTACTACAGCAAGACGCTATCCAAGGCAGAGAAGAACTACTGCGTCACCCGACGAGAGTTACTAATGGTAGTAAAGACATTGGAGCACTTCCACAAGCACCTGTACGGTCAGCCATTCCACCTGAGGACTGACCATTCTGCCCTAACCTGGCTATTGAGCTTTAGGAACCTGTAAGGCCAGACAGCACGTTGGGTCCAGAGGCTGCAGGAGTACGACTTAACCTCGGAACATCGTAGAGGGAAGAGCCACGGTAACGCTGACGCCATTTCCCGAAGACCCTGTCCAGAAGAGTGCGGCCAGTGCACAAGAGTGGAAGGGAAGGAGCGTGCGCAGCAGTCCGAGTAGTTGTGGCAGTGCCTGCGGACGGCTGGGATAGCGCAGGCCTGAGGAGGGAGCAGCTGGCGGACGCACACTTGGGGCCACTCTTGAGGGAAGTGGAGGCAGGGACGAGAACAACCTGGGAGGACATCGCACCGAGGAGCGCCACCTACAAGTCGTACTGGGCTCAATGGGACTCGTTGAAGACCAGAGAGGGCGTGCTGTTCCGGGTATGGGAGTCACCTGATGGGAAGATGCAGAGAGAACAGTTGGTACGTCCCCGGAGTAAGGTCCTGGAAGTCTTGGAGGAAGTGCACGCCGGTACTTCGAGAGGACACCTGGGAGCGAACCGAACGATTGACAAAATATGGCAGTGCTACTACTGGCTGAGACTCCGAGCAGATGCTAAGAGATGGTGCCGTCAGTGTCACATGTGCGCGGCAAGTCGTGGCCCCCAGATCAGGAGCCGGGGTCGCATGCAGCAGTACAACGTCGGAGCGCCATTCGAACGGATCGCCGTTGACATTGCTGGACCGTTCCCAGTTTCCGACCAAGGCACCAAGTACCTGATGGTGGTCGTGGACTACTTCACCAAGTGGCCGGAGGTGTATGCCATCCCAAACCAAGAGGCAAAGACAATCACAGACTGCCTCGTGGAGCAAGTGTTCTGTCGATTTGGGGTGCCATTAGAGCTACACAGTGGCCAGGGTACCAGCTTTGAGTCCAACCTAATGAAGGAGGCACTACAAAGGCTTGGGGTAAAGAAGACCCTCACGGCGCCTCTACATCCCCAGTCGGATGGCATGGTCGAAAGATACATCAAGACCTTAGAGGAACACCTGAGGAAGGTCGTGGCCAGCCACCAGCGAGACTGGGACGTCAAGGTGCCTCTGTTGTTGCTGGCCTACCGCCCATCTACACACGACACAACTGGGATGATGCCAGCCAGCTTGATGTTCGGCCGAGAGTTGTGCCTCCCTTGTGACCTGGCTTTTGGAAGCCCTTCGGAAGCGAAACAGCCAGCGCCTGAGTATGAGGAGAACTTGGTGGACCATCTCCACGAAATGCACGAGATGGCTCGCCAGAACATCCAGAAGGCGAGCGACCGCATGAAGACCAGGTATGACAGGCAAGCCAACAGCCAAGGGTTCCAGCAAGGTGACCTGGTCTGGTTGTACCGTCCTACCCGGACCAAGGGACGCTGCCCGAAGCTGCAGCAGCTATGGCAAGGACCGTACCGGGTGGTGAAGAGGATTAACGACGTGGTCTTCCGCATCCAGAAGGTTCCCAGAGGGGAGATTTTGGTGGTACACCTGGATCGCCCGGCACGCTACGATGGTGCTGTTCGGGATGACCAGTTTTGAGGAGGGAGCAGTGTCACCCGAACGTCGGAACTCCCTATAGAACCGGCCGGCAGCAGCAGGAGACGGTAGACTTTCGCTACGCCCATTCATTTGTCTTATATCGGTAACGAGGGTTGGCTGGAAAAACATCACTGTGCCGTCTCTTGCCGCTCCACCTGAGTTCTCGAACTTACGGGATATTTCATCTAATCCAGAACCTTCTAGATTGGCCAGTTGGCCCTATATAAGCAACACGTCGGGCTGGAGGAGGGTCAGTTCTTGGCGAGCAGCGAAGAGGCGCCGTGCTAGTGTACGGACGGCAAGACTGTGTACGTGCATCGAAAGAATGTGCGTAACTGTGAGCGGCAGTGGAACTGTAACAGACGAACTGGTGAAAAGTAATTGTGTGCATTACATAATGCTGGGTAATTGGCAAGTGTTCAACTGTAAGTCGGTGGAAATAAAGAACATCTTTGAGTGGTGCAATCGGACTTTTAATTTCAGGAAACCCACAATATCACAGGATCAATTTTATAGTTTTCTAGTTATAAGTGTGCTGAGTGTTCTTATTTTTTATTATTTTATTTTACTTTTCTTTGTAGTATGTTTTTAATCTTCTTTTTGTTTTTTCAATGTAACTTTTTGTTGCAGTCTTAGTTAAATTGATATGTTCTAGTTTTTTTCTGATATGGTATCCTTTAGTTCAGAATGTAATACATTTTCAATGGAGTATGCACTTTTGTGTGCCATAATGATGTTATGCTCTTTGAATATTTTCTGGAATTAGGTATGGCCGGAGATGGTATGTGAACTTCGTGTACATGCATTTTTCTTTTTCTGTTGACAGTCTGGTGGTTTCTAGTGCAGTCAACTTTTGTGCTTTTCGGTTATTTTTTTATGCTTTGTTTTTCAATTGAACCGCTGTTTTGAACTATTCTGTAGAGTGAGTGAGTGAGTGAGTGAGTGAGTGAGTGAGTGAGTGAGTGAGTGTGTGGTGTTTTAGGGCCCGTCGACAGCAAGGCCATTTGGGCCCGAAGTCAAGACTAAAACCTAAAAACTACACAAATTGGGCTAAAAAGGTACAATAAAATAAAATCACTCAGCTATTAAAAGTACATTAAAAAGCCCATCCCAAGACTAACAATTTAAAATCTCTAAAATTAACAAATTTAAACTATAGGTCATATATGTTTCTAAAAACCAATTTTGGCAACAAACCGCAGTGCCTTTACCACGGCCACTGGGTCGTCCCCTAAAACTGCCACCAAGTAAGTCCCCAAGCCTATTGACTCGCGAACGCGGGCGTACTGCGGGCAATCAAGCAGTACGTGCCCCACCGTGAGGCGTACTGCACACGGAGCACACACAGGGTCCGGTTCCCCTCTTAATAGGTGGCCATGAGTCGCTCGTGTGTGCCCAATTCTCAGCCGGGTGAGTAACACCTCGGCCCGCCGGTTATCCCTGCAGGAAGTTGGCCAGGGTTGTACGCTCTACTTTATAGCCCGAAGTTGTGTGGCTTCTAAAGCTGACCAGGATTGCTGCCAAGCAGATAGGAGCTGGCGACGGAAAAAACGTTGCACATCCTTGTATGGCACCGTATTTGTTAAACTCCGGGGCAAACGGCAAGCGGACTTAGCAGCCGCGTACACCTCCTCGTTCCCGGAAAAGCCCACATGGCCTGGGGTCCAAGTAAAAACAAAATGGTATCCTCAACCGAGCATTTGCGACAGCTGACCCTGTATTTTTAAAACGAGGGAGTGAGCAGCAGTGTGCTGTTGCAAGGCCTGAAGAGCACTTAGAGAGTCAGTGCAAACAATAAAACAGCCAGGGGCTAACTTGCAAATAAAAAGGAGCAAATAGTAAATGGCATACAGCTCGGCTGAGAAGACCGAAGTGGAGTCCAGAAGTCGAAAATTATGAGCCTCATCGTTAATAAAGAAAGCGCAACCCGTAGTGCTACCTAACTGAGAACCGTCCGTAAAGACTGGAACATAGTTAGGGTAACGGCCCAGTAGTTCGGCAAAAAGTTGTTGGAACACCAAAGCTGGAGTAGCGAGTCCAGAGTTGCTGGAAAGAGCGTGATCGAACCGCGCACGATCGAGTTGCCAAGCAGGATAAGGGCTGATGGACGACCTCTCCACGCGAGGCATTCGGAGGCCATGGGAATGTAGGAGATCCCGAAATGTTATTCCCATGGGTCGTGTCCGAAAACCAGGGCGCATATAACGCTGGACTAAATCTGGACACAGAACTGGTTTAAAACAAGGATGATTGGGATAGCTTGCCAACTTCGAGACGTATGAGCAGAGTAACAGCGAGCGACGAATATGCAGTGGAGGTTCGCCTGAGTCTGCATACAGGCAGTCGACTCGACTGGTGCGGAAAGCTCCTCTGGCAAGGCGGATGCCAGTATGATTCACGGTGTCTAAAAGGCGAAGTTTAGAGGCGGTCGCTGCGCCATAAATAAAACTGCCATAGTCCAGCTTGGACCAAACCAGAGAGCGGTACAGCCTCAACATTACCGTGCGATCGCCACCCCTCCCCAAGATGCTCCAGATAATACCTTCAGCACCCGCAGAGAACGATCGCAAGAGGCTCGAAGGTGACGAATGTGGTGCTCCCAATTGAGTTGTCGGTCCAAGTAGAGGCCCAAGAACTTCAGATGCGAGACCAATGGCAGCAGTGTGCCGTTCAAATGAATATCAGGAGGCGGGTGAATACCTCGTAGGCGGTGAAAGTGGATACACTGCGTCTTCGCAGCTGAAAAACGGAGGCCGGTTTGAAGCGCCCAAGCTGCTATCTGGGTAATAGTTAGCTGCAGTTGGCGCTCAATGTGATCTATGTTGGCAGACCTATAATAAACTGCGAAGTCGTCAACATACAGGGATGATAGAATTCCAATTCGAACGGCATTAGTGATGCCGTTAATCGCTACGGCAAAAAGGGTGACGCTCAAAAGTGACCCTTGAGGTACGCCGTTCTCCTGTATCCGCTCCCGTGATATCGTGTTTCCTATGCGGACCCGAAAACGGCGAAGTTTTAAAAAGTTGCATAGGAATTCGGGTAGACGACCACGCATACCGTAACCATGTAGGTTAAGGAGTATGCCGTACCGCCAAGTGGTGTCATAGGCCTTCTCCAGGTCGAGGAACACGCCCACGGCATGCTGCTTCAGTAGAAAGGCATCGGCAATATACCCCTCAAGGCGTGTTAGATTATCGACACTTGAGCGATGGCGACGAAAACCGTATTGCAAGTTGGACAGATGGTTATGTTTTCCTAGCCACCAATTCAAGCGAGCGTTTATCATTCGCTCGAAGGTCTTACAGATGACACTCGTCAGGAATGGGGCGGTAGTTAGATGGTAGTGTGCGGTCCTTTCTGGGTCGAGGGATGGGGATGACAATACCATCTCGCCAGGAGGAAGGGAAAACCGCTCATGCCAAATGCGGTTATAGATGTTTAAAAGGAAAGATAGCGCCTCAGATGGAAGATGTAGCAGCATCTGTCGGTGTACGTCATCGGGACCTGGAGAAGAATCCTGTGTTAACGCCAGAGAGTGGGCGAGCTCGGCTGCGGTAAAAGGTTGGTTGTACGGTTCGGTGCAGTCACTGTTAAAATTAAGTGGTACCCGCTCCACCTTTTCCTTAATAGGCAGGAAGAGAGCGTCATAGCGGGCAGTTTGGCTAGTAGCAGCAAATGTGGTAGCTAGGGCTTCAGCGATGTCCTGCTCGGTGGTGCACATGGAACCGTTGATGGAAAGGCCGGGAATTACCGTCCGGCGATCCTTGCCATACATCCGCCAAACAGCTGACCATACTTGTTGGGTAGAGCTGCGCCGGGAAAGCGAAGACACATAGGCTTCCCAAGATTTACGCTTTGCGTTGCGCAGTATAAAGCGTGCCCTAGCGCGAGAACGTTTGAGGGCGACGAAGTTCCCTTCTGTCGGGTGCCGCTGAAAAACGCGCGAAGCACGTTTGCGTGCTTTGACAGCCAAACTGCATTTCTCAGACCACCATCGTACAGGGATACGACGTGGTGTACGTCAACCTCGAGGAATGCTGGAGTCTGCAGCGAGCAGGATCGAGCAAGTAAAATATTCGACCATTTCATCAATGGTGTCGAAACCATCATAGATGAGGTGTATGAGGGATTGGAATTTTCCCCAGTTAGCTTTGGAAATAATCCAGCGAGGATGTCGAGATGGTACACATTGGCGGCCAGAAAAATGAATGTTAATGGGGTAATGATCACTGCCAAAGAGGTCGGAAATTACTGACCACTCAAGTAGTTGTACTAATGACGGACTACAGAAAGAAAGGTCTAGTACAGAATGTGTACCATAAGCTTATGGTAGGAATGTCGGGTTACCAGTATTTAGCAGAAGCAGGTCAGACTTATCGAAGACGTCTACGAGGAGGCATCCACGGGCGTCATCAGTGTCTGATCCCCAGAGAGTGTGCTTGGCATTCAAATCTCCCACAAGGAGTAGTGGTGAGGGGAGCTGAGCCAATAGAGCTAGAAGATCACGCTCTGGAACTATACTGAGCGGCGGCAGGTACATGTTACAAATGGTAAAACTGATGCTCTCCAGCTGTATCCGAATGGCCACAGCTTGCAATGGTGTGGTGAGAGGACCGTGGGTGGCGGAGATGTTAGGCGCCACTAAAGTAGCAACGCCACCGCTTGCACGCAGACCTGCAAGAGAATCGCTTCTAAATGCCGAAAAAGAGTGAAGGTGTAACGAGTGATTGGGATGTAAGTGGGTTTCCTGGAGACAAATAATTGACGGTGACCGTTGAGTACTAAATGTTGTAGGTCTTGAGCACGAGCTCGAAAACCATTGGCATTCCACTGGATTATTTCCATGAAGAGTTTTTAACGGGCCGTTTTAACTTTTTTCTTGACCTTGGCAGACTTGGGCCCTACGATTCGAAAATCGTTAGCCTCCTGTGACTCCGCTGATGATCGGGAGTCAGAACTCCTACGGCTCGTAGAACGAGACCGGGATCTAATAGAAGGCGAGCGACTTCGCGATCTATGTTGTGGTCGGGATCGGTTTTTCACATTTACTACTGGATTGTTGTTACTCGGTGATGGCTTGGTGGCTGGAGTCTTTACGGCTGAAACGGAGGCTGTGCTGGTGGATATACAAGCAGTCTGAGACGTGGGTTTAACGGCTAGAAAGTCAGTCTGCGTGGATGCGTGGGCGACAGGGACGTGTTGAACAGCAACAGTGGTGTTATGAGTACGGCGAGCTGCTCAAGCATATCCAGTAGTAGTAGCAGGCTTCAGTTGTTCAAAGCGCCGTCTTGCCTCTGGAAAGTTCAGGCGTTCCTTTACACGTAGCTCCTGTATGCTTTTTTCGTCCATGAATCTAGGGCACTGTCGCGAACTGGAGGGATGACTGCCGCCACAGTTCACGCAACAAGGTGTTCGACTGCAGTTTGGATCGTCGTGTTTCGGTAGGCCACATTGCTCACAAAGAGCAGGATTGGTACACGTGACCTTAGTATTTCCGAACTGCTGACATTGGAAGCAGCGCATGGGGTTCGGGACATACTGGCGGACGCTCGCACGTTCATAGCCGCAATAGATGTACTCGGGTAACTTAGTCCCGGCGAAAGTAAGAAAAACCGTACGTAGTGGGTACTCCTTGCCTTCTTGCTTTCGTATTAGCCGGTACCCCTGACAAACAAGTTGATCAGAGAGGCAACTTACTATTTCCTCATTCGCAAGACCATCTAAGCTGGAGGTGGTGACTACTCCTCTACAGGTGTCAAGCGTTTTGTGTGGGGCTACGCGGATAGGGTAGGAGCCCAACAAAGTCGCTTTCTGTATCTTCTTAGACTGGTCTGCACTTGTGCTCTCTAATAGTAAGCTACCGTCTCGGAGACGCGTAGCGTTTTTGACAGGGGCACTGATCATATCGAGTTCACGCTTTATGTAGAACGGACTTATATCTTTAAACTTTTTGCCCTCACAAGCCAAAAACATTACCAGAAAAGGGTCGGTGAAAGAGGTTTTGCGCGGAGACATATTGAAATGGACCCCCATCCGGAACCGTTGGCGTCAGCCTGCCATCCGGGGGTTAAACAAAGAAAGACATCGAATCTTCACGGTCTGTGCCCTCGTGGGGACCTCACCCATGACCGATCTCATTTGTACCTCAGAAAAGCTACCCTTCAATATCCACTGCTTGTCCGTATGGGTAAACCGTTCACCACGCACACCCCGGCTTTAAGCCCCTACCACAGGAATAACCGCCTGTGGCTCCCCACTTTAGGCCGCGCTGCGTATAATAGGCACACGCAGATTCAGGGGACTTGTGGTAGATTACACCGGGGTTCCGTCAGCGGTAGCACGTCCGGTCCGTGATACTAACCCAACGGCACACAGCCGTCGGGAGATTAACACAGACCGGGCCCTCAAGGAGCTACGTGGGTATACTTGACGGTGTGGACGGGCTCCGCACCTAAGGCTACACATAGGGGCAGTGCGGAGGGTCCGCTCAACCTTCACTTTTGAGACCTCCGGAGAGCACACATGTTCGAAGCCGCGCTGAAAACCGTGGGACAGAACCATGGAGATAGGAGAGATCCTTGCTGGTGAGACAGGAGTTATAAACCTAAGACCCTAAGTGCTAATAATTATAATAAAAAACTAGAAGGGGAAGAAGGTGATGCATACTGATCAGCAGTAGCAGAGCGTGACACAGTTGATGGAGGTGAAGGGGATGAAATGAGGGTGAGTGGCTAGGGACCCCGGGATTGCCAATTCCGTACCTACCGTAGTAGGTCCCTGGGGAAAAATACCAGAGCCTCTTCTGCCAGTTTTCGGGGTTACTGATGGGCCTTCTCGGCAGCCGTAGCGGTCCTGGGGTACACCAAGTCCAATTCAATAGGAAATAAAACATTGAATATAATTGTTAGAAATTTAAACACGGACAATGCAGGTATATTCATTGGCATTACATTCCATTGATTCAGAAGTAGCAGAAAAGGAATTCTTGGTGTCTACCTGTTATACAAGGCAAACTGAAACTTCTGGTCTTTAGTGTTGGTAATATTTTGGGACAATCTATATATCACAATAGAAACAGTGTTAAAGTAAAAAAAAGAAAAGAAAAAAACATTGTTCCTTCTTTGCAAGCATTCTCATAATGTGTGTCTCCATTGAAATTGCTGTATTGAGTTTTGACCAAGTGATTTATTTTATGTCTGTGATGAATGATAACAGTAAAAATGAAAACATATTTTACATATTAGCATTATAATTTTTGGCTGTGCTATTTGGTCTGTGTTTAGTATCCTAAGGTTTGAGTTTGTAACTATCATATCAATATATTTCCAAATAGCAGTATTGTTGTATCTCTAATAAGGTGATTGGGTTTTACAGCTTTGTCTTTAATATGTCTCTTTGCTATTTCAATAAAATGATTTGTTGCTGAATTTTTAAATTTAAGTTGAGTGTTTTTGTACAGCTGATAAAATTATTTTTATAATTCTCCAAAATGTTTGTCAAATAGTTATATGTATGATGCAAAAAATGTCTTATACAAATGAAATTTTAGCTTTATTTTTCAGCTAAAATCTTACAATTACTGGCAAAGGATGTGTGACATGTAAATTAATTGACATGTTTGGAAATAGCATTGCTTACATCATTAAAGTTTTGTGTGACTGCTTGGATGTATGTTATAAATAAATGTTTATAAGATGAAGGAATTCTGAGAAAACAAAATAACTGTAAATGTATAATATGGCATGTCCAAAATCATATGTATAATAAACTGGATGAAATAAATTTTTATTATTTACCATCTGTTGTTATATGTAGGGTTCCTTCAGGTGGCGGGTTGAACAACATCTGAAGAAATTTGAAAACCAGGTGGCATATCAAAATTCCTAAAACAGGTTTATATATATAGATATAGATATAGTAAAACAAAAGTGATGGTTAAAGCAATATGTTTTTGAAACTTATTTTTTGAAACACAAATATAACTATTTGTAACAGTAACTTCACTTGTCTTAAAACAAAATTATGTAAATTGTTCTTATTAATTGCTGAGAGATTATGTAAACTCTTGCTTACATCTTCAGTTACAAACAACTGTGTTGTCAATACTACCATCAATAAAGGTTACTATGTTTTGGCTAGTATTACCAAAATTTGAAAAGGAAACAAACTTAATACAGAATCGAAAAATTCATTAAAATTCATTATGGGATGTTTATTTTGAGAAAAAATATTTATTTAAAAAATAAACATCGTGTAATGAATTTTGAAATACCAAAAGTTGGTTTTGTTTTTAAATGTGTTTTGATTTCAGATTTTGGTCATACTGGAAAAAAACTTAGTAGTCTCTATTGATGGTAGCATTGAGAACACAGTTGTTTGGTCTGAAGATGTAAGCAAGAGTTTACAAAATCAATCCCAGCAATTAATAAGAAAAATTTACATCATTTTCTTTTAAGAAAAGTGAAGTTACTGTTACAGTTAGTTATATTTGTGTAGTAATATAATAGTAATTTATTTCCTTTTACATCATCAAATGGAAATAAAAATCAAGATTACAATTATAAAATCCATACTGAAATATGCCATATATTCCTAAATCCTGGAAATCCTATCATTTTATCATGTTGCCCACCATTGAATAGCAATTCAGCCGCCATACACCTAACCCTAGGTTTTTGTGTAATGGAGGCCCTCTGCTCCTTTTTACAATTTCTGCCATTTCACCTATCTCACAATACATTTTTCTCTTTATTGTTCTTAGCCATCTCTCTTTAACTTTCCCTAAATAATTCCCTATATTTCTCTTGTTCTTTTCTCCTTTTACTGACAACTTTTTTCTAATTACTACTTCACCCCCCAAACTGTCCCATTTACGTAGCCAAGCCTGCTCTCTCCATATCTTTGTTTGACTACAATTTAATATACAATAGAAATCTGCATTCTCTTCTCCACACAATGGACATTTATCTAGCTCCCTCTCTTGGCCTATATCTTTCAAGTTTCTCACTCCTGTTCTCACCCAAGCAAAACCTTCTCGCCCTAACTTACTACATATATCTATATATCCTTCCCTCCCCCAGGTTATCTTTATTTCTCTATATAATCTTAGTGAGCTTTTGTCACTTGTATTGGCAAATATGTCTTGTCTGTCAATATCTTCTAATCTTAGCTTTACCTCTTTCCAGAAGCCTCTATACCCATATTCTGCATTTATCCAAGAATGACCCATACCTATCTGCTTCAACAAGTCATACATTTTATGTGCCCAAGACCCATCTCAGTTACTTCTCTTTTGAATATGAAAACATTCTTTAATTATATTGCCATCTTCTAAGTTAGTGATTCTGTATAAATATTTCATTGCCCTTGACAAGATCTTAATTTTAGTAGAATGCCTGCCTAGTTCTAATTGTGCTGCTCCATTAGGTGATGCTATTGGTAATCCAAATATGTATTTACAAAAGGATCTATGCACTCTATCAGTCTCTCTCCAAGCCTCATCTATTCCCCAAACCTCTGATCCATGTAACATTCTATTTTCTACTACTGCTGTATAGATCCTCTCCAACCATTTGACATTTATATCCAGTAGTTTACTGTAGCATGATCTTATTACTCTCATGGCCATTTTACCTTTTGCCACAGACATCTTTTTTTGTTCTTTCCAGCTGCCATCTGAACTCAACCTTGTACCCAAATAATCAAATTTCCTTACTACCTCTATTTCTTTTCTATTAACCTCCCATTTCTCATGCTTACGCAACCTGTATCCTTTTTTGAAGACCATAATCTTTGTTTTGTTTTCATTCACTTTCCAACCCCATTTATTGCAATAAGAATTGGCTCCCTCAATTGCTCTTCTCAGCCCTCCACTTGATATGGACCAAACTACTAGATCATCTGCAAAAAGTAGCCCCGGTATTTCTTTATTATTAGTAGCTGGTGAATGTACCCTACAACTTGATATCTCCTCTAAAATTCCATCGATATAAAGATTAAATAATACTGAACTAAGTTTACATCCCTGCCTTACTCCTGCCTTACTCGATATAGATGTAGTTACTTTGTTGCCTGGTAGTTTTATACACAACTCATTCTCTTGGTATATCATTTTAATTACTTCTATAAATGCCTGACTTATCCCCTTACTGCTTAATTTTATCCACAATGCATCTCTATTAATTGAATCAAATGCCTTTTCTAGATCAATAAATATCATATATACCCTTCCCCTTTTATTGCTCAGATATTTGTGTACAATTGTTTTAATAATAAAGATGTTATCTGATGTTCTCCTGCCTGGTCTAAAACCTGCTTGGAACTCCGATAGTTTATTCTCCTTCTCAACCCAATTTTTCAAACTATTTGCTAGAATTCCCGTGAAAATCTTCCCTAGAAGAGACAATAAATTAATCCCTCTGTAGTTAGCTGGGATATTTTTATCTCCCTTTCCCTTGTAAATTGGCAATACCATGCTTGTCCTCCATTTCCTAGGAATTTTCTTTTCTTCCATTATTTTATTGAATAACTTTATCACTATTTTCCTCCTAGTTTCATCGAGTGCCCAAGTCTTCCAAAATTCACTTGGTATACCATCAATACCACTAGCTTTGTTAGCTTTTAACCTCTTTATTTGTTCACAAAATTCAGCATCCGAGATATGTCTATCTAATTCATTAATTATTTGCGGACCCCTAACAAACTTCTATCCACTCTGATATAATTATCTTGTCCTAATAGTGATTCAAAGTATGCACACCATTGATCTACGCCTATATACTCATCTCTCCCCACATCTTTATATAGCCCTCTTATTATTGACCAAATTTTCTTAGTGTCATGTATTGTTGCTGCTTCATTTAGCATTCTCCCTATTTTCTCACCCCATTCCCCCTTTTTTTTGTTCCATTAGACACCTGTATGCCCATCTCAAGATCAGGAAATTTTCCCTTTCCTCTTTTTCCACTGATTGCCGCCAGTTCTTTAATTTCTGTGCTACTGTTGCCTTTTCCATCTGGCAATCCTTGTCAAACCACTACCTACTGATGCCTTTAGAAACCCCCATTTTCATACCGGCCCCTGCCCTTTTAACAATATATTCCAGTGCCTCTAAGGCTTGCTCTATTTTATTCTCAGTTAAGCTTCGTACCCTCACTTGTAAGATTTTACTACTCTCTGAATTCAATTCATTAACAAATGTTTTATGCAACTCTTCTTTCCACTTATACACCTCCACCACACTGAGACATTCTTCATCAAGCTTCTTCATACATTCGTTGCCTTCCCCTAACTCTCGTTAACATTGCGTACTTTGTAAACATTCCTTATTTTTGCCTATGCCAGTTCAATTGCATTCATATCATAGTTATATAGAGGTAGACGAAAAATAGTGTGTCCCATTTCGAGAGCCATAACACTGACTAAATAGTCTTGCTTTTAGATTGGTTGTATACTGGTTAACTAATAATTAACCTCAAAATTGCTCAAAATGAAATGGCGTACGTGTGAAAGCTTAGCATATTAGATGTCACAGTAAGTACCGCATTTCCTGTTTCACAGTTGCAATCTGTATTTACGGAAATAGGCGAAACCTACCAAATGAGGACTTGGGACCTGAACGCTCAAGAAATCTTACGCATTTGGTACAACACTTGGTAACCAACTTATCTGTTTCAAAATTGTCAAATCCTCTGGGACTTTTTTTCCATGTTTTCATCACTGACCATACTTTTCTTTTTTTGTAATTTACGTCCTCCAACGTTAAGTCATAACGGACGGTGAATGAAATGGGTGAAATGATGCTCAAATGAGCCCAGGGTCAATGGAGCTTAGAGTTACCCGAAATTCGTCTTTGAGGATAAGGGAAAACCCCGGAAAAACTTTATCCAGGTAACTCACCCTGACCGAGATTCGAACTTGGGACCTCTTGAGCATGAGGCAGAAATGCTACCACCTACGTTACCAAGGCGGTCACCATACTTTTTGGTTACTTCCGCTAGGCGATGAATAGTTCGCTATCATGTTGCCACTTACTGGGCAGCAAAACAAACTTACTGTCCAAATTTATTAACAGTATTTCAAAATTCATCACTGTTTTGCACAAAGCAGATTATAGCATGTTAGGGAACTATCTGCCATCTACCAGAAATGTCCAAAGAGCTTAGTCTACCAATATATCAAAATTTTACTCTGTTGGAACACCATAGTGAACTGAAACATTATTAAATTATAGGTGAGTCATATTTTTTATACATAAGCTTCACTTACATACCGATATTGAGGACATATTTCGTGAACTATTGTTTGCATGATCTCCTCTAATGCGACTAAAGCTTGATCCAGTGATGTGAATAGTTGCTGCTGTCATCGGTTGATTTTGTGATGAATCTAAATGTAGGTTTGTCATTTGGCAGGATTTCAAACTTCATTAGTTGGTTTTTATGCTTTTGTATCCATATTTTCCCCCAGATGATGAGCTCTCTATGTGTTTGTACATATTTTAGTAATTTGGTGTTGTCTTCAATCTCAAGATTGAAGTCT
>CM060950.1:409928312-410060812 GCA_030765055.1 Mantis religiosa
ATTTATGTGGTAGCTATTTAACAGCCTTTTAAGAAATTGTGCTTTTAATAATGTGCTATTTTACAGAAGTAAGCACTGTTTTTTTCTTCACAGTGGATGTTTCTTCATTGTGGTCTTCTCCAGATAATTACATTTTTTCTGTGTTTCTTCATAAAATTCACTCTAACCATAAATCTATAAAATGTATGACTTTCTTCTTTTCGTAGGCCAGATCTTTGGACGCTTTAATGGTCGAGTCAAGTCTGGTTCTCTTTCCATTTCTTTCACGCAACGTTGTGTTCTGTAGCCCACATTACTGTTTCTCTATCCAAAAACGAAGGTTGGAAGGTCTTCCTCACCAAGACAATCCTTTTCCGACGTATTATACATTTTCTAATACAAAACTCATTAAATACTATCACCCTATCATCGGAGGTAATGGACACCGCCCTCTGGGTGCCTCCACCTGAGAAATGGGTCTGGTCATCACTTGGTGGGGTGAGGTTACCCCGAAGGCCAAGGTTGCCATGTGGGGAGTGTTAGTAACTAACTAACTTTAAGCATTTTTCCCTATCTTATTATTATTGTATCTGGAATTCTGTTAAAGAACTGTTATCTTGGGTATCTTAGAATTAGGATTAAAATTATTATAGAAGTTTATATTATATTTAAAATTAAAATTATATACAGTTCTAATTTACAGATTCTTCAAACCATTGGAGTGTTTAAAACGAATATACGAACAGAAGTAGAAAGAAAGGAGGGGAAATGTAAGTAAACAGGATGAACATCAAGGAATTGCTTCTAATATTATAACTTTTGAGCTAATGAATGGTACAAGACTTTAATGGAGCTTAATTCTAAAGAAAGAATTTCTGGTTCAGTACTTGGTTGGTTGAACCTTTAAATTGTTATTACATCAGCTGGATGAACAATGGAAACCTGCAAAAGTAAATATAAGGCAACCAAATAGATATTGCAATATCTTCCGACATTTAGACTTACAATAATGTTCAAATTTTATAAACAAGGATAAATTTTAATCTTCCTAGGAAATACTAGAAACTATAGTTAGATGAAAAATGATTCCTTTTTCATCATTCCTGAACTGCACTAAAGAAAGGTCATATTTGAGACCAAAGTGCCAAGTTAATGGCGATGTACCTTACTCTGGGGTGAAATTTGCTAAATTTGATTTCTCTCCACGTATGCAACTTATGTTTTGGAGTACTGTAGCAGTTACATAGATCTGCATGGGGAACGTTGACAGCTTTTTTCACATTTAAAATTTGCTGCTAGTCTCCTATTTTCAGAATGTGTTTTATACAAAATAGAGACGTAGTACAATATGTGTGGGACAATATTTCTACAGGATTATTAGAAAGCGGTTTCACACTCATGTTCCCTCTCAATGGGAACTCCCTCTCTCCTAATTTTCTTTCTGAACTTTTATAACCCGAAATATTTATAATCTTACACTGGCGTAGCTTTTTGTGTGTAATTTTCGTCCTCCGACGTTAAGTCATTTCGGGCGATGAATTAAATGGGTGAAATGATTTTCAAATGAGTCCAGAGTCCATAGAGCTTAGAATTACCCGACATTCGTCTTTCAGAACAAGAGAAAACTCTGGAAGAAACCTTATCCAAATAACTCAACCTGACCCAGATATGAACTCAGAACATCTTGAACGTGAGGCAGACATGCCACCATCTACGTCACCAAAGAAGGCCAGGTAGTCCACCTCGGTAGCGTGGTGGTAGCGACTCTGCCTCACGTTCAAGAGGTCCCGAGTTCGAATCTCGGTCGGGGTGAGTTACCTGGGTAAGGTTTTTTCTTATTATGAAAGGCGAATGTCGCGTAACTCTAAGCTCTGTGGACCCTGATCGTCATTTCACCCATTCCATTCATCGTTCGATATGACTTAACGTTCTTGGACGTAAAATTACAACAACAAAAAAGCCAGCTGTTGGCTTTGTTATGGTAGTTACTTCATTACTACAATTTCTTGTAGCCATTGTTACAAATATTATATTTATTCTGTCTAATGAGATTATAATACACCTTTATTCTTATGTATTATTTTCTGGTTGGTATTTTCTATTACTTTGAAAATATGGTTATATTTAAACCAAAGTTATTTCAATCATACGGACATACAAAACAATTGCAGATAAAACTACTTCAAGCACATTTGACATACATGTATTTAAATTTGATTGCATGCAAACGTTCAGTACGTACTTATTACTTAATGTTTAGCACCCATGCTGATTCCTTTGTTCAATTATTGATCATCTGTAAACCTTCCGCATTGTAGTTGAAAGCTTCTTGTTACCTATCTAGCAGCACTCAACAAACTCGTCCACTAAATTTTAATTTCTAAATAAATTTACCAAAGCACTTACTACAATATGCAAAGGATGAGTGATTCAATATTTTTATATTCGTAATATAACAATAGGAGTCAGTATTCAAGGCTTAGTCTTAACTCTTTTGCATTTAAATAACACATATGAAAGTAATTAAAATTGCTAGAACATATTGGGAGGAAATACTTATTTAGCTAAGCAATGCTATGCACGAAATAGTGAAGAATATGGAGATTGTTTATGTGAAAGGTTTTAAATACAACATTTCTTCTGTCAGTAATTTACGAGGTTCTATATTTTCTGTGGAATATACCAGGAGGTAGAGTGTCAGTTTACTTGAAATATAATATTCAAATTACCATATACATGTACACTATACCCGTACCATCAAGAATATTATGGGGGTGAATATTTGAAGCTTTATTTATGGTAACCATGTAAAAGTAGATTGCAGGCTTTAAGATATAATAGAAATTATATAAAGGGACTATTCTGCTTAGAGCCTGCACTAAAACTGCCAAATGAACTATCAGATAGGTCAACTACAAACTTATTTTAGAAACAGATAAATGTTTACTCCTAAATTGCAAACGAAGTTTACTAACGTGTAATACAGGTTTTCCTTTGGCGATAATATACTCAATATTCCATTAGCCAATTAAAGGCAGAGTATGCTTGTCAGCTGGACAATTAAAGCACTTACAGTAATACATCTTGGATTATTACACTGATTATACCTCATTGTAGTGCATTTGTCCATAATATATGCGAATACATTTCTTTTGGGATCGCATACGCTAACACTAAAATAATTAGAACTCAAACAAGACGCGCTTTGGATGTCAAAATGTTGCTAGCGGCAGCTATAGACAATTTAAGCACAAGAAATGCATAGAGAAGCAGGAGTCTTATGTGGAACCGATTCTCGAAATTCTGTGAAGACAAATATTGTAAAATTGACTGCTATAATTAACAAAGATATTGCATTTACTCAACATGACTCTGGTTAATACATTCCTATGAATAAAATCAATTTATCATTTTATAGATCGCAGGTGTTTGTTTTCTTTTGCCAAGCATGCATCCTCATCCACAATGCAGAGACTGACTACCGCTAAACTAGCTAATTTTGTATTAAATAAACTGTTATTTTCAAGCAGAATAGCTTATATAAAACAATTTATTTTCAGATTCAAACTCGTGCATGTTTTCATAAAAGGAAGCTTCTGCTAATCACAATGAGACTGTCGGTAAATTATTGGCGCTACTGTTGATAATTAACAGCAAACATAGTAATGCCCGATTTCACCAACAGATGTTAAGATTTAATACGGATTTAACAATAGTTATAACAAAAATTGCAATTTCACCAACATGTGTTAGCTTAACACTCGTGTTAAATCCATTGTTAAACTAACAAGTCAAATTTCTGATGTTAAGTGCCTGACAATTGTAAATAGTCAAGATAGCGGGCCTGAACTCAGCTGTTGTTGTCGATTTGCTATATATAAGTCTGTCTAAATGACATTCGTAATAGAGTACGGCCTATGAGGGGAAATTATTTTGAGGAGCTATCCGAAGAAAATTTTCTACAGAGTTATAGACTGTCCAAACAAGTTTCTATGAAAATTGCTGCGGAAGTACAAGAGAGGCTAGAACATGCATCGAAAGGAATATACCGATCTTGCCTTTGCTTTAAGAATTAATAATTTTGCGATTTTATAATTCACTTAGTTATGTGAATAATACACTGTCCACCTCCCGTCTTGAAAAGTTCAAGTCACTCGTCACTTGTGTTTCTTCGCACCTCGTTTTAAATTTACGTAACACGCTTCGTGTTTCCAGTAATGACACATGCATTTGAATTAAATCCGTTTCCAATTTTTCCCACGTGACATCTTTCTCTTTTACATTTACCGCATCCGTCCTATTTTCTAAGATATCCTTATACTACGTCGCCAATTCAATTAAAAATTCTTTCTCCATTGATTTGAAATTTGTCTCACGGCTTTTGTTTACGATTTTGATTATCCACCATTTTTAGCTGTGTACAGACAAAATTGAAAACAAAAGCGCATCGCAGTACTCCAGAAAATAATACGACTCATCCATAGCCTTCTGTAGCTGTAATAATTACAAGTTTCTTGGCGTTTAACACATGCTTGTTAACATTTTCAGAAAACAGGTTGGAGAAATTCAAGAAATTTAACAGCTTTGTTAGCGGTGTTACAATTGTTATGTTACATTTGTTAACGTCGATTTTAACATCTGTTGGTGAAATTGGGCATAAAGGTTGTGTTTACAACGTAGGGAATATACGTAAATGTTCTAACATATGCTAACAGAAGGTCGAGATTCCATCACTAGGGCATGAGAACAAATACAAACTCATAGGTGTATCACCATTATTTCTCTAACTTAAGAGTCACTTGGAAAACACTGGATGATCAAAAATATAAACACTAATGACGACCACATCTTTCACTAACTGGAGTGGAGTTCATTGCTACCCAGCTTCCATTCGGTAATAATCGATTCCCATCCAACTTTAAACATTCAGAGACATCACAATACCTTCCCCGCGTACATTACGTGATAATAGTCGGTGCCCCTTTACTGCTAGCGATGCCAGTCTAATTATAAAATAAACTACACAATCTTCCAAGCAGTTTTAGATCTTGTTTTTGAAAACAATGAGAAAAAGGTTAACGCTGGAAAAATTTTCTTGATGCAAATTGTGCACTTACATATATAAAAATTATATTTTTTCTGAACTGTTTTAGTTTGACTTTTAGAGAAAATTTAAGGCCTATGTCTTCTTTACAACCGCAAAAGAAACAAAACGTAAACAATTAGTTTCAAGTGCGAGGAGTACCTACATATTTTTAAACTCACTTTCCCAAACAGCAATTACCATTTCAAGACACGTCTGTTATGCGTGCGATTCAATTATGTCGTGTCCTAAACTTTAATCCCTCAATACATTTTCTTTGTGATTCCCCAAAACCGTTTGTTACGAAATTCTGTTATGGTTTGTTACTAAAAAACATGTCGAACGTGGATCTTTGGTATATTCGTGGAGTTAGCAAGTACACGCAAGTCTTTCAAGTTGGAAAAAGACCCACTTCAGCTATACGATACTTTTTTCTTGCATTTATCTGTTTTACATCTTGAATTTTGTAGGGACAGTCTAGAAAGACTATTTCAATCGGAAGACATATTGCAGAACAATACATTATTATATATACAAAAAGACACTTTACAGAAAATGTAGACGCATTTAAAGCACAGAATTTAGTTTTAACGTTGTATTTTTAGTAGAGAATGAAATTTCAAAGTTGGCATATAGCATGGCGGTTTGAAACACTCTGGATTCTGTTGTAGCTACATGAAAACTGTTGAAACTCTACCTGCCCAGGCATATCCAGGTTTATATTAAATGCACAGAAAAGAAAGATTTATTAAGTTGCTTTATATTTCGCGTAAATTTCACAACAGTTGTTAGTGAAAGTCATCCGAATGTGAAATGTCAGACATGGTCAGTGATAACTCATTCGTTTATATTTAAATGGTCATATAAGGCATATGAAGTTTCAACGCCATGAAATAGCGACCTTCATTTTAAGAAAGTCTGATTTAACTTTTTGATTTAGAGTATTATTTCCATATCTATAACGAATTGTGTAAATGTGCAATTAGTTTTATCTGAGAAAATAAGACCTGAAGCTTTCCTGGCGAAGAACACGCTCACTTTCTTCTCGGGCAGACAGTCAGGTGAAAAGATGATTAGATATCAACGTTTCGGGAGTGTACATCTCTCCAATCATCAGGATATTTATAAAATGTTATAACCACAAAATGAAATACTGGATATAACACAAATATAAACAGAGACAAAACACTGTCAAAATTCGCATTACTGAACAAAAGACTGTTTTCAGTAAATTAAATGCCAGGTCAGGAGAAGGCGCGAGTATAGAAAATTGTGTCAAAGAAACGTAACTACTTAACTTGATTATCAAGCTGTATTAATCTTAGCTTCTTAATTCGATGGACTTCCATTTTTAAGGCCAGTTTCCAAGAGGAGCTGAACTGAAATCCAGCATCACGATTAAGCGTGCTCCTTTCAGAGGAAATCGCCAAAGCCTCCTTAATTCTCCGCTCCCGGTAGCTGTTGCATTTTGCCAAGATGGTCGTGTCCCGAAAATTGGCTCTATGGTAGTTATCAAAACAATGCTCTGACAGCCCAGACTTCTCAGGTTGCATTAAACGAATGCTCCGTTCATGTTCGATTATTCTAGTAGCGATGGTCCTTCCGGTTTGTCCTATATACGATGTCCCACATTTACAGGGAATGCTGTACACTCCCGGAACTTGGAAGTCCAGTTTGTCTTTCACTGGTCTCAACAGATGTTTAATCTTCGGAGGTGGCTTGAGGATGGTCCTGATTTTGTATTTGGTGAGAATTCTGCTGATTCTGCCGGATAGATTGCCGGTAAACGGGATGACAAGATGATATCTAATCATCGTTTCACCTGGCTGGCTGCCCGAGAAGGAAGATAGCGTAGTTTTATCTGGATTCATAAAAAGTTGACAGATATATAAACTTTCGTTTTCTTTAGAAGACTAATAGATACATTATTGTGAATTACAGAACTTTAGATATGTGAATTAAACTCCTTACGTGTTCCTCCGTCCTGGCACTGAAATAATCCATTGAGATGCCCTAAAAATATTGTTTTGAGGCTCCTAAAAGGGTAATATTAGGAAAAAAATGTGTGTTTATATATATGCGCGTACATTTGAACAGATAACTTCAGAGCAAAACGGATAGTTACCTAACTTCGGCCTTACGTTCGGCATTTTCTAGGAATGCGATACAAAGGCTGTTGCCAAATTACTTTCTCTACAAATTATACTTTGCATGAAAGATACATCGATAGTTCCAAGGTTTTAATATTTTTGATCAGTCTATCATATGCTTAAATTAAATTTGTGGGTTCAATTTTTACGAATAGTCTACGAAGTCCTTTACATTTAGAAGTAGCTTGTATAACCGATAAATCCTAAGGGACAAATAAAACTTAATGCCCAAAACAGTTGGTTTATTTAATATTTTTATAGTTACATCTCTATGTTACATCCTTCTAGATAGAAAACTCAGTATTTGCAACAATGTTACTATTACGTGTTTCAAATGGGAAGAGCTTTCGCATGTAGCGAATCAGATGCCGTATAGCTTTCACCGTTGTCACCTCGTTACCCCACTCCTTTTATATGTCCCTCTCTCTCTCTCGCACACTTGCGAGTGTTTCGTGGAGCTAGACATAAGGGAACGCAAACTGCATTTTCCAAAGTTTTGTAATAATGCAGTTGTTGAAATCATAATTGCAATATAAGTATTTGTATATGACGCAAATATTTTAAATATTTAGTTTAAAGTTAATTATGGTTTATGAATTACATATTTTTCTAATGAAATGGCTGAAATGATGCTCAAATGAGCCCGGGGTCAATGGGGCTTAGAGTTACCCGACGTTCGTCTTCCAGGATAAGGGAAACCCCCGTAAAAACCTATCCAGGTAACTCACCCTAACCGAGATTCGAACTCGGGACCTCTTAAACATGAGTCAGTCACACTATCATCTACGTTACCCAGGCGCGCAATATTCGTAGTTGACACATTATGTTGCCATATTCTATTAACTGCGTATCAATTTTGACTAATATAGGGCTTCCTGTCCTTAGTGGATTTCAGTTCATCTAATTCATTTATATGTTAGGCCCATGTTACTTAAAATTGTCCAAATTTAAATGCTGTCAGTAATTATAAATTTAAGATTTACTGAAAGTAAAATGAAAACAAGTGTAAACCTCTCATATACTGAATTTCAAATTCTCAATAGAGAGCATACGCAGAAAAGTCGTTTGATAGTTCTGGACAACCCTGGTAGTAACATCTTCAGGTTATTTGAGATGAGCGAACTCAGCCTGCGGGTTGGCATGGGTTTCTGTGTTTACATCGCAGCCCATTGCAGCCTGCTCCCCTCACCCCAACAAGTACAAAGTTCATGCCCAAACAGAGCCGGCTGCGTTATCATGCTTAGCCTATGAGACTCTTCTTTGCCTTTTCACTCTTTTATTCTACAGCTTCGTTAATGGATTAAAACTCTTTCATACTTTTTATCTCCATATCACGTGCATTTATAAACCTGAAAAGAGCGTAAATTTAGCGGTATAAATAGTTAACATGATTCGAAGTGTACAGGAAACTTAGGAGTTCATTGCAGTTCTTTATTTTTTATACCTGTACCTAAAAGGTAGAGAAATTGTTGTATTCCACCGAACATTTCGATACCGATATTTCACTGGAAAAAACATGCTTTTAGGCTTCCTGATTAAAAAGAGAATGACGTTTCGAAAAGAAAAGATCTCTCTGTGTGTGTGTGTGTGTGTGTGTGTGTGTGTGTGTGTGTGTGTGTGTGTGTGTGTGTGTGTGTGTGTGTGTGTGTGTGTGTGTTTCCATTTATATGGAACATATTTCGAAATATTTGATATTGTCAGAAATTCCTTTAAAAATTTAAATCACATTATTATTCATTTAACATATTGAGGTGGTCCGGCCCGTAGCAAACCACCTCGAGCTCTCTCTTGAGCTCAACGCCTCACAGTTAAGGATTTGTGGCATGCGGAGGTTAAGGAAAGGGAGATTGTAACCGGTTCGAGGTGACTTGTAGCTCCCGCATTAGAACTCTCGTCTGTATGCGTCCTGACTGGTTGTGGGTTGAATGATGACACCTCGGATCTGGTAGACAGAAGCTTATTGTAGTCCTTAGGCTCCTTTGCTTGCCACCGTAAAGTCGTCGTCGGTCTGGTTGCTGTGTTTAGCGTCACTGTCAATATTGTGATGTGAAGAGCAGGGGCAGTAGCACTGCGTAGTCGAACTGGATATATTTATCGTCTTCCCTATATATTACTCTTTGTACTAATGCTCACTGGAGAGATTGTTAGATATTGCGCTTTGTCTCGGTGCAGGGCGCGAAGGTGTACTTCTTGGGCGGCACCGAATACGAGTCCGTCTCACGTAGAACTCAGGACCGAAGTGCTCTTACTAGCAAAACCTACTTTCCGCCATCACTTTGAATTACTCCCATTCTAGGTATTGCTCGGAGTTTGCAAAATAACATGAACAAATATCAATTTTCTATTGGCTGCTAACTATCCCCACTTGAGACAGTGTTCAGAATTTCCAGCTTTCTCTAACGGTGCGCATGCAAAAATTTATGCGGAAGCATGCGTTCAACACGTCGGTCAAAATCGTATAGCCTATTGTCAGAAGCACGCATGGGATTTTAGCAATGGGCTGGTTTCCGACTGGAATGCGCAAAATTTGCCTTGATGGCAAAACAGACAATAGAGTAGGGTTGTGTGTTTACATGGATTGCAAAGGGAGCTTACTTAGCTTCGCAGAGTGGCCTTGTCACTTTGACGGTCCCCGGAGAATATGCTAGCATTATAGCATATCTCTATTCTTGCTTACGTCATTTATTTTTATTTATTCTATTGTTTATATTAATGTATTTCTGATATCAGGTTATATGTCGTCTCAGGGTTCCTAGGTGACAGGGGCTGCGTCAGTATTTACACTATCGATAAGACGTACATCTTGAATTTTGTAGGAACAGTCTAGGAAGACTATTTAAGTCGGAAGACATGCAGAACAATACATTAATATATACAAAAAGACACTTTACAAAAAATATAGGCGCATTTAAAGCACAGAATTTACATTTAACGTTGTATTTTTAGTAGAGAATGAAATTTCAAAGCTGGCATATAGCATGGCGCCTTTCAACACTCGATTCCGTAGTGGCTACATGAAATGTGTTGAAACTCTATCCAGGTTCATATTACATGAACAGAAAAGTAAGATTTATTATGTTACTTTATATTTCGCGTAAAGTAAAACAAGAGTTGGTAGTGAAATTCATCCGAAAGTGAAATATCAGACATTTTCAGTGATAACTCATCATTCGTTTATATTTAAATGGTCATATAAACAACATGAGATTTCAACGCCATGAAATAGCGACCTTCATTTTAACAAAGTCCGATTTAACGCTTTGATTATTACCATATCTATAACGAATTGTGCAAATGTGTAATTAGTTTTATCTGAAAAAATAAGACCTGAAGGTTTCCTGACGACGAATACGCTCACTATCTTCTCGTGCAGCCAGTCAGTTGAAAAGATGATTAGATATCAACGTTTCGGGAGTATATATCTCCCCCATCATCAGGATATTTATAAAATGTTATAATCACAAACGAAATACTAGATATAACACAAATATAAATAGAGACAAAACACTATAAAAATTCGTATTACTGAAAAAGCACTGCTATCAGTAAATTAAATGCCAGGACACGAGATGGCGTGAGTATAGAAAATTGTGTCAAAGAAACGTAACTACTTAACTTGATTATCAAGCTGTATTGATCTTTGCTTCCTAATTTGATGGATTACCATTAGGCCGGTTTCCAAGAGGAACTGAACTGAAATCCAGCATCACGATTAAGCGTGATCCTTTCAGAGGAATCGCCAAAGCCTCCTTAATTCTCCGCTCCCAGTAACTGTTGTATTTTGCCAAGATGGTCGTCTCCCGAAAATAGGCTTTATGGTCGTTATGAAAACAATGCTCTGCCAGCCCAGGCTTCTCAGGTTGCACTAAACGAATGCTACGTTCATGTTCGATTATTCAGGTAGCGATAGTCCTTCCGGCTTGTCCTACATACGGTGTCCCACATTCACAGGGAATGCGGTAGACTCCCGGAATTTAGAAGTCCAGTTTGTACTTTACTGATCTCAAAAGGTGTTTAATCTTCGGAGGTGGCTTGTGGATGGTCCTGATGTTGTATTTGGCGAGAATTCTGCTGATTCTGACGGATAGATTGCCGGTAAACGGGATAACAAGATGGGATCTAATCATCTTTTCACCTGGCTGGCTGCCCGAGAAGGAAGATAGCGTAGTTTTATCTGGATTCATAAAACGTTGGCAGATACATAAAGTTTCGTAGTCTTTAGAAGAGGAATAGAGACATTCCTGTGAACTACAGAACTTCAGATATGTCAATTACAATACTCATTTCAGTGCAAATGTTCTCTTTACGGATGAGGCTTCATTCCAACGTGATCAAATTGTAAATTTTCACAATCAACATGTCTGGGCTGACGAAAATCCGCACGCAATTGTGCAATCACGTCATCAACACAGATTTTCTGTGAAAGTTTGCGCAGGAATTGTTGGTGATGTCTTGATTGGACCTCATGATTTTCCACCTACGCTCAATGGAGCACGTTATCATGATTTCATACGGGATACTTTACCTGTGCTGCTAGAAGAAGTGCCTTTACAAGTATGACAAAACATGTGGTTCATGCACGATGGAGCTCCTGCACATTTTAGTCGAAGTGTTCGTACGCTTCTCAACAACAGATTTGGTGACCAAGGGATTGGTACAGGCGGACCTATTCCATGGCCTCCACGCTCTCCTGACCTCAACCCTCTTGACTTTCATTTATGGGGGCATTTGAAAGCTCTTGTCTACGCAACCCCGGTACCAAATGTAGAGACTTTTCGTGCTCGTATTGTGAACGGTTGTGATACAATACGCCATTCTCCAGGGCTGCATCAGCGCATCAGGGATTCCATGCGACGGAGGATGGATGCATGTATTCTCGCTAACGGAGGACATTTTGAACATTTCCTGTAACAAAGTGTTTGAAGTCACGCTGGTACGTTCTGTTGCTGTGTGTTTCCATTCCATGATTAATGTGATTTGAAGAGAAGTAATAAAATGAGCTCTAACATGGAAATAAGAGTTTCCGGACACATGTCCGCATAACATATTTTCTTTCTGTGTGTGTGTGTGAGGAATGTTTCCTGGAAGTTTGGCCGTACCTTTTTGTAACATCCTATATATATATATGCATTTAACATTTAACCATGTACTCCAGCGTGTTAAAACTGGTGCCGGGGGCAAAGTTATATTAGGGCCTAGGACGCTGACCTGTGTTAAGAGGGGTAACGCCGCGAAGAAGAAGCTACCCAGCCGGGCAGCGAAGCATCAACCACCGCAGCCTTCTTCTACCAGCACTTCACCTACCAGCTCTCGCGCGCAGTCTTCCGCCTCTCCCAGTACCGGCAGCAGAGGGGGAGCCGCCTGCCGAGTCCAAGGGGAAAGTTCTGGGCCAGCGCCTCCACTCGGAGGCCCAGCGCCGAACCTGCTCCAGCCACCGCTCGCCTACCAAGCCCGCCGCAGCCACGCCCGGCTCACGGGCCCTCTCGGCCCACTCTGCCAAACACCACAACTCCGCAGCAGGAAGTTACTGCAGTTCCAGCTGCAGCAGCATGATCCAGACAGGCATCCCACAACGCAGCCAACTTACGCAGAAGCCCTCTCCACTCCCCCAGTCGCCGGGCCCACGCTGCCTCCGCTCCAGGCCAAGCTGCACCGCATTCGGCAGTTATTCGCGGGGCACCCCGCGATCTGCCAATCCCCTTTATACTCACCGCCGCTCAACAACGTTGGCCATCTATCCTGAAGGCCTCCAGAATCAATATGCGCCACGGTCCCTCCAACCTTGTCCGACTGCAGCTCACCAAAGCCACCAAATGTGAAGTTGCCTTGAGGACGGGCCTGCCCTTGTTAGGGCGATGTCTCAGAATCGAGGGCAGCAGAGCGTTACGACACTCAACATGTCGGCGATGCTGTGGATACGGACACGACGCCTCCACATGTGACGCTCCACCTCGGTGCCACTACTGCGGTGTCTCATCCTTGACGTCAGAGTGCACGAACCACGACCTACGCCACCGTTACTGCGCCACCTGCAATGGCTTCGGTCATTACACAGGCCAGGCACAGTGCCCACTCAACTCCAACAATAGCCGCAGAACCAACACGCCAGCAACTCCAGCCTCGGGCCACTCCTCGCCACCTACACAGGCACTCAGCGAGGAACTCAGGACAGCATCAGCAAAGATTCAGGCCGAGCTGCACAACGCCAACGTCCGCCTAGCTGCACTGGAAACACAGCTCGCCACCGCCTCCGCCGCCACGACCAACCTACCACCCTCCACGAATACTCCACCTGACACAGCAGCGATTCTCACGAAGCTCGAGGAGACCATCACAGACACAGCAGCAGAGAACTTCACCACCATCCACACCTACTTCACAACAGAACTCTCAAAATTCTCAGCCCGCCTAGACCGCATGGAGGAACTGATAGGCAAACTTTCCGGGATCGAAGACATCTACCACAACCTGGAGACACTCATCAAGAAAATGCACAAATCAACTACAGAAGACACTCCAACTCTACTCGGGCACATAGTCAGAAGATGCGATACTAACCAGAGCTACCTGATGCAGTCAATACATCAACTCGAGGCCTACAGCGACAAGCACACTGTCGCCGAATTAGTCAGAGCAATCTACAGCACAGTAAATCCACACATGAACTACCTACGCAGAGCAAAGCCGCGACAATACCGACAGGAGTACATGCCCCAGCTTGGCTTCCAGGGCGCAAGCCTTGCCTGACATCCTGGCCTTGAACTTACGCCACGCAGCAGGATTCATGCTGCTTAAGTAACATACGACTTTTCCAGAGTGCTCAACGCGAGATCTGTCAAAAGTCCATCCAATTTCCCTCACCTAACCCCGCTTCCACACATGAAGCGAAGCTCCTTGTTTCTGTTTTAATAAAGCCAAAAAAAAAACTGTGTTAATTACATGTTTACCACACTTACAAAGCGACTATTTCATAAACAATTATATAAATGAACTTTCAATTACAAATTATTTTTTTAAAAAAAGCCCATGGGTGGGGTCAGAACGGCCATGGGAACTGAATCCGGGTCTCCCGAATGCAGGCAACACATGAAAATGCCCAATAAATTCATTAAAAAGAAAGAAAATGACCGTAAAATGCATCTAAATATAAAAAACTGACCTTATTATAAAAATGTGGAAAAAATGCATTTTGATGATATATAGAAACCATATATATCTAACGTATTTGTTCCAGAATGCACTTAATTTCCAATAAGCATCGTCTGTGACTACTCAGAAAAAAGATAACTTTTCATCAAAATCCGGGCCCTAGTTATGACCATCCGTTACTTGCAGTGATGCAATGACACATAATAATTTAACTGCACATCATTTTCCTATAAAATGCCCTTGTTGTTTCATTCCACTGATCAGATTAGGAATTATGGACTATCAAAAGAAATAATAGTTAGGTGATTAGACTTTCTGTGCATAATTGAGTCTGCAAACAGAAGTAATGATTAAGAGAGCAACCTTTCTTTGAGGAACCATGTAACACACATAAATGTGTCAGAAAGTCCTATTCCGTGTTATTCCAGGCTTTTTCTTCTGATTAAGGTACAATAACAATAAAACGCTGTCAATAAATAACAAATAAATATATAATCCTCCATAACGTCAACAATAAGCAGGAACCAAAACGTCGAATATCAAATAAACCTCAACATTTACTTAGATAGCTTGGTTCTTTCACAACTGCCCACCCACATTTCACCCTACAACATCGCGAAATCTACCTTACCTGCGGCAAAACCCTTAACGGGTGGGCACGCAGCAAAAACCTTCTGGCTATATACAGCCAGTCAGCACCACATGGCATGGCATGGCAATGGCCCACGTAGCGCCTTCAAGATTTACTTTTGTTTAATATTCCATATTATTCCAGGATTTTGATTCTGATAAGAATATCATAATCAGTAACAAATAAATATATAATACTCCATAATATAAACAATAGACAGCAACCAACACGTTCAACGTCAAATAAATGTAAGCATTTATAACGATTCATTTTCATTAATGAAAAACGTTTTAACGAAATGAGACTAAAGTGGTGCATATGTGGACTTAAATTTCAAGTCAATTCTTTGAAAATGTTAATACAACATTAAAGTTTTAATATACGAGGCATCTTTTTTAAGTCAGTACCGTTTTGCGATTTCGCCGCCGCAGCACTACGGTTGGTGTTCCGCGCATGCGCGCTGGTTGCCTACATCTCTTGTCTACGCACTGTCGCCATTACAGTCTAATTCTTCATTGTATTCGTTGGTTACTGAGTGTTTAAGATGACAATTGTGAGTCCCGCCGATTGTGAAGTACGGGCTGTTATACGGTTTCTTAGTGCTAAAGCGTAAAACCGATCGATATTCATCGTGAGATCTGTGAAGTTTACGGACAAAACATTATGAGTGATGGAATGGTAAGGAAATGAGTGAGAGCATTTAGATGGCCGCACAAATGTGCATGATTATGAAGATCAGAGTGCGCGTCCATCGGTCGTTACTGAAGATTTGGTGCAGAAAGTGGACGAAAAGGTGAGAGAAAATAGACGCTTTACAATTTCATCATTGTGCGACTATTTTCCTCAATATTCTCGTAGTGTTTTGTATCGCATTGTGACCGAGAGCTTCAAGTACCGGAAATTTTGTTCACGTTGGGTTCCGAAAATGTTGACGGATTTGCACAAAACCCAACGTTTAGGCAGTGCATTGACTTTCCTTGAGCGGTACTACAATGAAGGTGAAGATTTCTTAGACCAAATAGTTACTGGTGACGAAACATGGGTGACTTACGGCACACCAGAATCGAAACAACAATCCATGGAACGGCGACATTCATCATCACCCACAAAAGTGAAGTTTAAGCGAACAAGTTCTGCCCGGAAAATCATGTGCACAGTTTTTTGGGACAAAAAAAAAATAAAATCTGCATGAACTATGCCCTGGTGCCTTGAGTCTATACCAGGACATAAGTTCCACAGTTACATCTCTTTATTGTTATTACATTTCTTTAGATTGGAACATTATTACATTTCGCAGATCACCTATATCTAAACTAACTACTCCTAACCTACTAAGCTATCTAACCTATAGCAGCCGGTTTCCCAGCTGCTTTACATATATCTTTAATCTATATCCTAAGCTGGCAGTTCTACTCTATTATAAAACATTCTGACTAGTTAAATTAACAATATATGTGGATGAAAAACTGTTTACTGCCAGCACTTTCTACCAATCTGCTATCTATCAATTTAATTTCAACAATTGTTGTCTCTAGCTATCTTCGCTATCAGATGAGCTCCGTGTGATGATCTGTTGTGGCTGTCCCCTTCTCCTCTCAGCCCATTCTTGACGTCCTGTTGTGGTCCGAAGTTGCCTACGTCTATTCATGGATTGGTCGCCCTGTTCTGGTTGAGATATGCGCCATTTCTATCCTCTTCTTCGACGTGGGCACTTATTTCTCGTTGCCTTATTCTTTGTGACCTTCTTGGTGATTCGTCCTGGTTTTGGTGTTGCTGCTGATGTATTGCGTCCGTTATTTGCATTTCCGCTGGTCTTCTGTACTCCTCCATGACTATTTTCGATATCTTTGCCACCATTCTGTTCACTATACACAAATCCTCGTGACTTCTTACGATGTGCCAAACTGCTTTTCCTGCTAGATTTGCGCGTTCCTCTTGTACCTCATCGTTGTATTTCGTACATTCAAAGATCACATGTTCGGGGTTGCCTACTATATCACATGTATTATATTTATCACTTTCCTTGCTTCGAATCTTCGCAAAATATGTATCAAATGGGCCGTGTCCTGTAATATATTGAATGCTCTCCTTAGTTGGTGATACGGTTAATCTTAATCTCTCTCTTATGCTGGGGAATAGATCATATACTCTTCTACCTTTCTCCGCTTGATTCCATTCTTTTTGCCATTTGTCTATTAAAACTTTTCTTGCCTCTCTCCTTGTATTGCACGGTCTTCCTAAAATTTTGATGACCTGTTCTTGGTCTTGTTTTTTAATCCAATACATTGTTGCCCGCAATTTTACCGTTAAGTCAATCGGCCATATGGCTACAATCACTAGTAAGGCCATCGTTGGAACTGTTTTAATTAATCCCATACACCTAATTAAAGTTTGTCGTTGAGTACTCCTCAGTCGTTGTACATTTTTCACTAGGCTAGCTCTATGCGCCCAAACACTAGATCCATATCCTATTATTCCTGTTAGTATAGCTGTGTGATATGTCCTTGTTGCTGTTAGTGGGATTTTATATTTATATTGAGCCATCGTTGCTAGCTTCATCATCGTTTTTCCGGCCTTGTCTCTGACTTTCTCTATATGCTTATCAAAGTGTAATTTCTCATCCACGTTTATTCCCAAATACTTAAAAACACTTTCTCGTCGTATATTGGTACCATTTACTTTAATGAGGGGATTTCTTTCTAATTTTCCTTTTAATAGCATATAAGCATATTTATGAGGTGCTATTTGTAATTTTACTTCATTACACCATTCTTCTAACAAAGTCACTACACTTCGAGCTTTTCTTTCAATTTCCCTTCTATTATTTGCCTCGATCATAATCATAAGGTCGTCGGCGTAGGCTATAACATCGAAGGTATCCTCATGTTGTGCAATCCTTTCCAGTATTGGTTCCGTCATAATGTCCCAAAACAAAGGGCCTAATATTGATCCTTGTGGACAACCTTTGCTTATTTAAATATACTCTCCGATCTCTACAATAATCTAATAAACTATTATATATGCACCTTGGATAATTATTTTCTCTCATGATTTTAAAAAGTTCTGGCCACCATAAATTGTCAAAAGCACCAGATATGTCAAAGAAGATGGACACCACATATTTACTGGAACTTATAGAAACATTTTTAATTGCACAGTTTATTGCATCCTCTGTAGATTTACCCTTTAGTTTTTTGGGACAGAAAAGGAGTATTGCTAGTGGAGTTTCTGCCTCTTAATGAGACAATCAATGCAGTGTCTTATTGTGAGACATTGAACAATCTGCGCCGTGCAATCCAGAACAAAAGACGTGGCATGTTGAGTAAGGGTATCGTTTTTCTGCATGACAATGCCCGTCCACATGTGGCTAATCCGACCAAAGATCTCATCAAATCTTTTCAGTGGGAAACTCTAGATCGTCCTCCATACAGCCCTGATCTGGCGCCCAGCGACTACCATTTGTTCCTGCACTTGAAGAAACATCTGGGCGGTCAGCGTCTTCAAGACGATCACGAAGTCCAAACAGTTGTGATACAGTGGTTAACACGTCAGGCGGCAGAATTCTATGAGGAGGGTATTCAAAAACTGGTGCCACGTTATGACAAGTGCCTCGATACTCATGGAAATTATGTAGAAAAGTAGATTAAGGTACAGGCTTTCATGTAAAAATAAAATTATTGCGATATCTATGCACGTCTATTTTTAATTCCAAAACGGTATTGACTTAAAAAGCATACCTTGTAGAGTATGTAAATCAAATATCATACTTATTATTATATTCGGTTTTACTATTTTGAAAATAATTGCTGAATATGATGCGGTTATACTCCTAACAAAACTGGAACGTACAGTTAGGAGCTAATAGTACATGAGTCTAAAATATTGTATGAAATATCCTAGATGTTGTCTTACTTAAGCAAAAATGCTGTTCTATAATACAGTAGAAAAGGGCATTCATAGGCGAGAAGTGACGCAGCCCCTGTCACCTAAGAACACTGAGATGATATATAACCTGATATCAGAAAGACATTGACACAAACGAATAAACATAAATTATGTATACCAGAATAGACAAATGCCATAATGCTAGCATATACTCCGGAGAGCGCCACTCTACGAAGGTCAGTAAACTCCCGTTGCAATCTCTCTAAACAAACAACCTTATTCTATTGTATGTTTTGCCCTCAAGGAAAACCAACGCATTGTTAAAATCCCATGCGTGCTTCTGACAACAGGCTATAAGATTTTGACCGACTCGCAGAGCACATGCCTTAGCATAAACGTTTGTACGCGAACCGTTAGAGAAAGCGTCTCTGATGTTACGTCCGAAACTGCAAACTCTCAACACGGATCTCAAGTGGGGATACTTAAGAGCCAATAGAAAATTGGCAAACTGCGAGAAATACCTAGAGTGGGGGTAATTCAAAGTGATGGCGGAAACTAGGTTTTGCTAGTAGGAGCACTTTGGTCCAGAGCTCTACGTGAGACGGAAGCGCATTCGGCGCCGCCTAACAAGTACACTTCCGCGCCATGCACAGAGACAAAGTGCAATATCTAGCAATCTCTCCAGTGAGGTTTAGCACAAAGAGTAATATATAGGGAAAGCGATAAATATATCCAATTTGACTACGCAGTGCTACTCCCTCCGTGCTTCACATTACAGCATTGACAGTGAAGCTAAACACAGCAGCCACACCGACGACGACTTTATGGTGGCGAGCAAAGGAGCCTAAGGACAACAATAAACTTCTGTCTACCAGATCCGAGGTGTCATCATTAACCCACAACCAGTCAGGACACACCCTCTCCTGAACTACAGATAAGAGTTCTCATGCGGGAACCTCTCACCTAGAACCGATTACAATCTCCCTTTCCTTAACCTCCTCACACCACCGATCCGTAATTGTGAGGCATTGAGCACAAGGGAGAGCTCGACCTTGTTCGCTACGGGTTCGATTCCCGTCGCCAGCGTATCTAACGTATACAGGTTGTTTCAAAACGACACGGAACGATTATAGCCGTTGCGTAGTTTATAACTTAACTAGTCCGAATTTCGGTGTCGCAGCTTCGAAGTTCTGTTAGGTATAATGTTATGCAGCATTAAAAGTTATATGATTTTGTGATTAGACAGCTCAGGAAACACTGGCGTACGAACCTCAAAAGTTTTTATTGGGACGCACCGGTCACGAAAACAAAAACATTACTCCATTACTCCTAGCCTACCTTTCAGGTAATGGTGCAAAGGGCAGTTATTTGTGCAAAAGTCGACTAATAACACGGACAGTTGCAAGGTTGCACTTCAGTGTAAAACTACACATTCCGTCCTAACAGCGCGGAATTTGCGCGTACTTAGATAGCAAATCCAAGCAATATGGAGCGCTATACGTACGCCGAAATGACGGACATGGTTTTGATGGATGGAAGAGCTGAAGGGAATTCAACGAACGCACGATTGATTTAGTTTCATTAAAAATATGAATTGTAAAAATAGTTAAATCAATGATAATATTTATTCGTTTAACTTCAGAGCATTTTGCTATGATCTCAATTGTAGAATAGTTTCAACCACTTAATGTAAGTATCAATAGCTTTCTTTTCAGTTACAAATGCTTTATTTAGTAATATCAAACATACGAAATAAAATGCTCATCTAATTGCATAAGGCATTTAGCTTCTGTTAATTTATCTACAACTCTTTTATGTTGTTTTCTGTTCTGTTTATCATTAAATGCTGCCATCCTCAACCTCAATAACATTAAGTTCCCTCTAAAAGGTGTAAGTTGCATATGTCCACCAGCTTATTTGTCATCATGGACTGCTATAACGGAATTTTAGAACACGTTAAACACTCATAAGCAATAGCTTCTTTATTGCGGTTTCATAAACCAAAGAAATTCTTAATAGTAGCAAGCTACTGCGGAGTATGCCGGTAGTTTACAAACAGCTACAGCACGCGGCACGGCGTGTGACTTATACCTGCGAACTTCGACAGTGCGAGGCACGCGTCGTTGTTCCTGTCACAGCCTAAACCACACTCACTCTGGAGCATTTTTATGCGGCTCTATTACCCGTAAGAACTATCTATATGTGTCACATAGAAACTGAGTAACTTCTTCTATATGTTCGTTCGGTGTCGGTTTGAAACGTCCTGTGGCCCGCCTTGGTAGCGTAGATGGTAGCGTGTCTGTCTCACGCTACAGACGTCCCGAGTTCGAATCTCGGTCAGGGTGAGTTATCTGGATAATGCTTCCAGGGGTTTGCCATTATCCTTAAAGATGAATGTCGGGCAACTCTAAGCTCTATGGACCCTGAACTCATTTGATCGTCATTTCACACATTCCATTCATCGTCCGATATGACTTAGCGTTGCATGACGTAAATTGCAAAACAAGCATCCTGTAGGTTTTTCCGGAAATGTCCCGGATCGCCAGGCGAGCTGGTTAGGTTAATTACATCTCCAATATCTCTTCTCCCTCCATTATGATTTAACATCATCTCTCATCTGGTGGTCTCTTTCAGGGTACAAGTGTAGGCGGGAGTTTTGGTGTTGCATGGCAGGATGACATGCTCTTGGTAAACTTCCTCCACTGTTAGGACGGCCTTCAGTCTCCAAAATCCTTCTGGTGCTGCTGTTTCTGGACCACAGGACGGTGGGGTGCCAGTCGTACTGGTCTGCCGGGGAGTTTCCAATTTGTAAAGTGGAGGGACCCTGCCCTCTGCTCTGAAGTGATTCCTTGGGACGACGTCCCTCTGTCTCCTCTCTCCTCATCCTGCTCCCTCAGTGCCGAATACCGTTCGTAGCATAGTCCAGTCCAGGCAGGTTATCCCTTCTTCGAGGACTTAAACCCTATGGGTTAATATTTTTCGACTGCTATACTTAAATATGCTCATCTACTGACTCAGAGCTACTAATGAATAGGTAATACGAATTTACATTGACTGTATTTCACTGTTTTCATTCCTTACAATGGAATTATAATAATCTCTGTTCACATTTTACTAATGTTTAACAACATAATACGAGGGTGGTCTGGAAAGTTTCCGACCTCAACATGAAGATGGCAGCACTCGTAAATAAAAGCTAGTGAATTTCGTTGTTCATCTCTTGGCAGTTACTCAGCAAAGTTTCAGCCATTTTGGACGCTCAGTTGTTATGTAAGTCATTTGAGTGAGTTGATGTGAGTGTTTTTATGACAATGGACACAATCGAGTATCGAGCTGTCATTGAATATTTGTTTTTGAAAGGCAATACGCCCACGTAAATCAAAGATGAGTTGGATTCTGTGTATGGGGACTCAGGATCGTCATTTACCACAGTGAAATTTTGGGCAGGTTAATTTAAACGTGGCCGTAAGAGCTTGGGAGGTGGTGAACGTTCGGGACGTCCAAATACTGCAACTACCGCGAAAAAATCGCCAAAGTTCACCAAATGGTGCTAGAAGATCGCCGAATGAATGTGAGAGAGATAGCAGAGGATATGAACATGTCAAAACACGTGTTTGTCACATATTAAATCAACATTTAGACATGAGAAAGCTGTCCGCGTGTTGGGAGCCGCGTTTGCTCACGTTAGACCAAAAACGTCTTCGAATGAACATTTCCAACGCTCTGTTGGCGCAGTTTAGGTGCAATAAACCAGAGTTTTGGCACCGATTAATTACTATAGATGAAACTTGGATACACCATTGTACGCCCGAAACAAAAATGCAGTCCAAACAGTGGACTGCAAAGGGGGAACCGGCTCCAAAAAAAAAAACTATTTTCGGCTGGAAAAGTGGTGGTCATTGTGTTTTGGGACAGTTATGGAGTTATTTTAATCGAGTATCTTCAAAAGCGAAAAACCATTACAGGAGCATACTACGTATCATTACTTGGCAATCTCAAATCAGACCTTGTGGAAAAGAAAATCCTGTTTCACCAAGACAACGCACCGTCTCACACCTCAGCGGTTACAATGGCGAAAATCCACGAATTACGGTTTGAACTGCTTGACCATCAGCCTTACCAAATCTAGTCCCAAGCGACTTCTTTTTGTTCCCTCATCTAAAAATTGCGCTCGGAGGATAGAGATTTTCGTCAAATGAAGAAGCAATCACCTTCGTGAACAATTATTTTGCAGAGAAAAACGCCGAGTACTACTTGGACGTGTTACAGATATGTGAGCATCGCTAGGAGAAGTTTGTAGAGTTACAAGGAGACTATGTTGGAAAACTTCGAGCACTATTTGGACGGGTTAATTCACGCTAACCGTATCCAAAGGCTCATCGCTTCTGATTTCTCGTTAGAAGTGCACTTGTTCCAGATTTTCTTTGCCGGCTGTTGGGAGAACTGCGCCGCCTCCACCACCAGACAAGGGCGCAGCTGTGAAGCTTATGGGCAACACAAGTGGCTCCAGGGTCAAAATCGGGCGCCGGCCTACAGGCACGACGTCAGTTGGTGTGCAGACGATGAAGCGGAAGCGTCACAACGCTCGCCGACGCCCTTTTCCTCACCAATTACACTCCGTGAACTTTGTCTAATTGACTGTCGAGTTAGCTATATAACCTTAACACGTAAGCATAAGTTACTTCTTTCGTGTGAGCTTAGATATGTGTTCGTAGATTGAAATTAAAGAGAAAAGTGATCCATATTTTATATTAAGTGTGTGCAAGTGATATAGGAATATTTACTCAGCTAATAAATGTCGCACTAGTTTATAAATTAATGTCCTAGAGGTCGATATCTGTCGGTGTGATATAATTTAGTAATTGCACAATATTATACCCTGAATGTCATTGACTCTGAACGTATTCGTGTGATTAATTTAAGGAAAAACAAAGATGCTTGAAAATTATATTCCAGTTCCCTTTCGTTCGTCTTTATTTACTCCTTGGCTTGGAAGAAATTAAAGAGGACGTCACGGCATACCTGTTGAAATAAGGTCAGTGTCAAACATGTATTATGTATCTGCCCTTGAAATCAGCCTTAGAACGTGTCGGGCACATTTAGACCTATTTCCACATTTATCTACAACCGGAGATAGTTATGATAGAGTTACAAATAAACATTCAGAGCAATACACGACGTTATTTTGTTTCTCTCATTATTAAGCGTCAAATGGATTTCACCACGTGTGAGCGTCTTTTGTTTTCTCAGAAACACTGAAGGTTATTCAGCCATCCTATTCTTGGTAAAGGAATACCGATTACAAATGTGTTAAATTATTGCGATTTTGAGGTGCCTACTTATAAAACCTATAAATTCTAAATAAGAACAATTTACTTCCTACTTAAAGGAAACTTCAGACAAACATTCTACGTACTAATACAGCTATAAGAACGTTAAACTGCTGCAATTGTAGCTCATTACTCCAAACGTGTCATGTAGTTCTATTATTAAAAATTGAAATTACAATTACAGTTTTCCTAGTGTGCGACGACAAAATTTACAAACACGACTGCTGCAAAAACTATAAATGTGAAACGTTCAATAAAACATGTAATTTTAATTACTTTCCTACACGTTTTAATGAAATTATTTAAAGCTTCCAAAACTATAAATTTTTCTCTTAGTTATCGTTAGTAGCAGTATAGTTACTTCGGTATTTTACACACACATTCTATCAAATGTATGTAATAAAAGCAAGCTCAACGCCGTTATATCTGCTTAGTTAAGACAGTTATCCTCAACTGCACGAAGAATTGCCTCGTCCATTGCAGATGTCCTCGTCGTTCTAGGTCTTCCCCAGTCGCGAGTCATAGGCTGAAATGTTCCGTGCTCCCTAAGACGCCGATCAATTGCTTCGAACGTCTTCCTGTCGGGACACCTTCGTTCTGGAAATCTGTCTCGATACAAACGTACCGCGCCACGGCTATTGCCCCTTGCTAATCCGCCAACTCCGCATTTGTAAACATTGCACTGACTGCAAAACCACGTTCGTGATGAACACTAACCAGTTGATGCTACGTACTGATGTGCGTGATGCTAGTACTGTAGAGCAATGAGTCGCATTTCAACACAAACACTGCAGTCAACATTACCTTCCTTCAATTGGGCCAACTGGCGGTAAATCGTGGAAATACAGTACACACAAACGAAAAAATTGGGTATTTTGACAATTGTCTGCATGGATGATTTAAATTTAAATTTAAAGAGAAATACTAAATGGGCTCTAACATGGAAATTAAGCGTTTCCGGTCACATGCCCACATAGCATATTTTCTTTCTTTGTGTGTGAGGAATGTTTCCTGAAAGTTTGGCCGTACCTTTTTGTAACACGCTGTATATATATATATATATATATATATATATATATATATATATATACCACTGAGACAATTTACAAATAGTGAGAGAAGTGGTGAATAGTTTTGACAGGGTAGATTGTAAGGCGATTGAGAGCTCACAGGATCTGTTTTCTGATACGCAAATCCAAGGTAAATTAGCTTTCATTAAATCAAATTGACGGAAACCATAACCCGCCTTCAAGAAAGTGTAATGACATTGGATAAGTTGATTGAGTTAGTGACGATTGCGGAAGAGAGGATACAAAATGTAAAAGATTGGGGACAAAATTAGACAGAAACTAAAATTTGTGTTGGACAAAAATAAAGAATACCAAACAGTTTGTCAGAATGTCGATATATTGTCAGGAGAAAACTTCAGAACTAATATTTTTGAACAGGATTTAACAAGCAGTGACATAGTGATTTTAAAATATGCAGCTATAACATCAGTGGAAGTGCAGAGGAGTTTTTCAAAGTATAAAACAGTTTTAGCTGACAACCGCCGTTCCTTTACTTTTGATAATTTGAAGATAACCATGGTGGTGTACTGCAATGCTAATTAAGGTATATTTTGGCTAATGGGTGCAGTAGCTTATATTTTCATATTTTATAGAATTGAAAATGACCTGATTAATTTTGAAATAACTGATTACTTAGTAGCAATAATTGCATTTTTTACTAAGAAAGTTAATTTTAAAATGTGGTATTCGTACCATATTGTGACTTTGTGGGTTCGTGAAATTAAAAGTCCAATTGCACAAACTCAAAATGTTCTTTATTTCCACCGAATTGCAGTTGAAACACTTGCCGATTACATAGAATTACGTAGCGTACACAATTACAATTCGCCAGCTCGTCTGTCACTGGTCCACTCTACACTCGCAATTACGTACAACTTCTCAGATGCACGTACGCAGTCTTCCAGTCCGTTCACTAGCGCGGCGCTCCTCCGGCTGCTCGCCAAGAACTCAACTGAACTGTCCACTTCATCCCTTATATATGCAGATCGCTGTGCCTGGAAGTTACGCGGCTCAGTGAATCATCCTGAAGGTTCCCGACGTCAATGGTGGAGGAGAAAGAGATGGCTAGTGATGTTTTTCCAACTATACCCTCATTAGCACAAGATAAATGGGTAGGCGTGGCATTAATACCTCTGGTCGCCCACCCTGCTGCTAGCTGGCCGTGCCTTCCGATACTTATTTGATAATATATACATTATATGTCTGTGACAGTTATTAACTTATTATGGAAGATATGGTTAATTTTTGTTAGGTCATTCTTTACAGATTATATGCATTTTTATATATTAAGTACATTTTATAGATCATTTTTAGAGAATTCTTAGGTCAACAACTTCCGGGCGCCAGTCATAAATTTTTGTCTGTGCTGAAGATTGAGGGTTTCATCCCAACTTCTGGATGATTACCTACGTTGGCTTCATGGCAGTACATTGACTTGTAAAACTTCTGAGGATCTCATAAGTGAAGGTGTAGCGCCGTTAAAACCGTTACATTACCGATATGATGTACTAATATTACTTATAAACGGTGGCAAGTACATGTTGAGAGCATATGGACCACGGATTAATACATTAGTGCTTTGCAAACGTAAACCCATGTGAACCAATTATGTTGTGATACACTGACGCGTTCAACACTATGTGGCTTTAATGTCAAGTGCAGTCGACGTCATCCCTTAAATATGGTAACCCTATATTGCACAAGACCTAAGTGTTAGGACACGAAACTGTAAACATATCTGTTCACCAGGAAGATGATTAACGATATCCTCGTATTTATTATGAAGCTTTACTACTTTGGGATCATGTCACACTCTAACGTTGTGCATGTTATAAAATAAGTGGAATATTAGAAATGAAAGTGAAATGTTAATTATTATGATAGAAATTGTGATGATGATAATGATGATGATAAAATAAGACCTGAAGCTTTCCTGGTGACGAATACGCTCACTTTCTTCTCGGGCAGCCAGTCAGGTGAAAAGATGATTAGATATCAACGTTTCGGGAGTGGACTGGCAGAGCATTGTTTTGATAACGACCATAGAGCCAATTTTTGGGAGACGACCATCTTGGCAAAAATGCAACAGTTACTGGGAGCAGAGATTTAAGGAGACTTTGGCCATTTCCTCTGAAAGGAGCACGCTTAATCCTGATGCTGGATTTCAGTTCAGCTCCTCTTGGAAACCAGCCTTAAAAATGGAAATCCATCGAATTAAGAAGCAAAGCTCAATACAGCTTTATAATCAAGTTAAGTAGTTACGTTTCTTTGACACAATTTTCTATTCTCACGCCATCTCCTCACCTGGCATTTAATTTACTGAAAACAGTCTTTTGTTCAGTAATGCGAATTTTGATAATGTTTTGTCTTTGTTTATAGTTGTGTTACATCCAGTATTTCATTTTTGGATATAACATTTTATAACTATCCTGATGATGGGAGAGATGTACACTCCCGAAACTTTGATATCTAATCATTTCTCCTGGCTGGCTGCCCGAGAAGAAAGTCAGCACATTCGTCTCCAAGAAAGCTTCAGGTCTTATTTTAATCCAAAGCAGAATAATCATTGCCAAATCGGTATAATTATTGTTAAGTGGAAAGTAAGAAAGGAAGAGGAAAAATGAAGAAGGTACAAAGTCGAGAAAAACGCACATTCACGTGTAAGGGCTCTTGCTTTGTATTCTCAGTGACGTCACACCCCTCAGTCAGCAGTGACAGTGTTTCGCGCGGGAAGGCGGGAATGGCCTGCCCTGGAAGCCTCTATCTAAGTAAACTGTAGGGACCCTGCTCTCTGTACTGTCATGGCTCCTTGATTCGGCCGCCCTCTGTCTCCTTCGCTTCATCCTTCCTCCCGGGGGTGCCCCCCACTTGGGGGTATAGGAACAATGAGACCAGTATTGTGGCCTACGTACCGAATTCCCTCCGTAATGTAATCTCAATCCCACCCTGACCGCGTTTTGAACTCGGGACCTCTTCAACGTGAGGTAGGTGAACAGTAAGTACTAGTACTTATTCGCAATGTTCACGTGATGGCCTTCTAGATTTTGGGCAACATTTTTTTCATTCCATTTATTTGTTATCTCCCGAGATAGAAATATGTAAAACGCAATCTAACCTCTTTATACGACGCCAAAACGTCTCAAATATCTTTGTCCTTTTTTTATTCTTTCCTGTAACGATCTTCAATTGTTTATAATCATAACGCAATGGCGCCAATAGGACCAAGTGTTTACCTCGTAGGATTCGCAGTGCTATGACCCAAACAAATTTTCAACGCTTCTACTCTTTCGTCCCTTGTCATTTTGGATGCGGTTTATTTTCAGATTATATAACATTATACGTTTATATATTATTTGTTTTTTGTTTATGGTCATGATGCTATCATAAGAGGAAACAATCTGGAGGAACAGGAAGTAGTACTCAAAATAAATCTAGTGGGCGCTACCTCGCCATTAGTAAATAAAACAATATCATCGCGGTAACTCCAGATATTCGTCATTCGAAGTATTGATTGCAGTTCATTGTTCACGCTATGCAACATTTTATTTCATTCTATTTACCTTTTATCTCCCGAGATAGAAATAAGTGAAAAGCAATCTAGCCTCTTTGTACGACGCCAAAATGTTTCAAACCTCTTTACCTTTTTTTATTCTTTCCTTTAACGATTTTCATTTTGTTTATAATCATTAAGCAATGCCACCAATAAGACGAAGTGTTTAGCTCGTAGGATTCGCAGTGCTATAAACCAAACGAATTTTTGATGTCATTTTCAATTTGCTTGTTCTTTTTTTCCCTATAATTATCTTAACATTCATATTTGCATACATTTTATAACTAGCGAGATAACTTGAAGCAACAGAGAAGGAGATGAAACAGGAATAAGGAGAAAATATCTGAAAGAATAAGGAATAATACTCCTAACAAATTCTAGAGGGTGCCACATTTTCATTCGTTGGTGAATCAAGATTATAAGAGTAAATTCTGATAGTATATATTAGACATATTGGCTGTGCCTGCCTCGGTAGCCTGGATGATAGCATGTCTGCCTCGCGTTCAAGAGGTCCCGAGTTCAAATTTCGGTCAGGGTGAGTTATCTGGATAAGGTTTTTCCGAGTTTTTTCCTTATCCATAAAAACAAATGTCAGGAAACCCTAAGCTCAATGGATCCTGGGCTCATTTGAGCATAATTTCACTCATCGTACGATATGACAAATTTGGCGGATGTAACTTACAATATATATTGGTTGCTTTTTTACTGTTCATCCTCTGCTCCTTATTTATTTATTTATTTATTTATTTATTTATTTATTTATTTATTTATTTATTTATTTATTTATTTATTTATTTATTTATTTATTTATTTATTTATTTATTTATTTATTTATTTATTTATTTATTTATTTATTTATTTATTTATTTATTTATTTATTTATTTATTTATTTATTTATTTATTTATTTATTTATTTATTTATTTATTTATTTATTTATTTATTTATTTATTTATTTATTTGTTTGTTTGTTTGTTTGTTTGTTTGTTTGTTTGTTTGTTTGTTTGTTTGTTTGTTTGTTTGTTTATTTATTTATTTATTTATTTATTTATTTATTTATTTATTTATTTATTTATTTATTTATTTATTTATTTATTTATTTATTTATTTATTTATTTATTTATTTATTTATTTATTTATTTATTTATTTATTTATTTATTTATTTATTTATTTATTTATTTATTTATTTATTTATTTATTTATTTATTTATTTATTTATTTATTTATTTATTTATTTATTTATTTATTTATTTATTTATTTATTTATTTATTTATTTATTTATTTATTTATTTATTTATTTATTTATTTATTTATTTATTTATTTATTTATTTATTTATTTATTTATTTATTTATTTATTTATTTATTTATTTATTTATTTATTTATTTATTTATTTATTTATTTATTTATTTATTTATTTATTTATTTATTTATTTATTTATTTATTTATTTATTTATTTATTTATTTATTTATTTATTTATTTATTTATTTATTTATTTATTTATTTATTTATTTATTTATTTATTTATTTATTTATTTATTTATTTATTTATTTATTTATTTATTTATTTATTTATTTATTTATTTATTTATTTATTTATTTATTTATTTATTTATTTATTTATTTATTTATTTATTTATTTATTTATTTATTTATTTATTTATTTATTTATTTATTTATTTATTTATTTATTTATTTATATTCATAAATCTAACGTTTCCGCCATCCTGTCGTGGTCATCTTCAAAGGTCAAGCGGCTAGATAGAACACACTACACAACCTTTAATATCTTGGCTATCCAGTTTTTGTCATGTTAGATAAAACTAACGTTTCGACCAATCTGTTGTGGTCGTCTTGAAAGGACAAGCTGTTGGACTGAACACACTACACAACGTTTCATATTTTGGCTATCCAGTTTTCATCGTGTTAGCTAAAACTAACGTTTCGACCAATCTCTCGTGGTCGTCTTCAAAGGACAAGCTGCTTGACTGAACAAACTACACAACGCTTAATATCTTGGCTACACAGTTTTGTCATGTTAGATAAAACTAACGTTTCAACCAACTTGTCGTGGTCATCTTCAAAGGGCCAGTTGTTGGACTGAATACACCACACAACGTTTAATATCTTGGCTATACAATTTTGTCATGTTAGTTAAAACTAACGTTTCAACCAACTTGTCGTGGTCATCTTCAAAGGGCCAGTTGCTTGACTGAATACACCACACAACGTTTAATAACTTGGCTATACAATTTTGTCACTAACGTTTCGACCATCCTGTCGTGGTCATCTTCAAAGGGCAAGGGGCTAGACAGAACACACTACACAAAGTTTAATATCTTGGCTATCCAGTTTTTGTCATGTTGGATAAAACTAACGTTTCGACCATCCAGTCATGGTCATCTTCAGAGGTCAAGCTGCATGACAGAACACACTACGCAACGTTTAATATCTTGGCTATACAGTTTTTGACATGTTGGATAAAAGTAACGTTTCGATCATCTTGTGGGTGTCATCTTCTAAGTTCAAGCTGCATGACAGAACACACTACACTACGTTTAATATCTTGGCTATACAGTATTCGTCATGTGAGATAAAGCTAACGTTTCGACCGTCTGGTAATGGTCATCTTCAAAGGTCCAGCTGCATGACAGGGCACACTATACTACGTTTAATATCTTGGCTATACAGGTTTTATTATGTGAGATAAAACTAACGTTTTCACCTTCCTGTCATGGTCATCTTCAAAGGTCATGCGTCTAGAGAGTCATTTTCAAACTTATGATATCATGTACGAAATAATGATAAACTTAGAGTTTTTATACTTTAATTTATCACGAGCTGTAAATGATTGGAGTTGCATAACATACGAAGATCGTACTTCCCGCCAAGCCAGAGAGTAACAGCGGAAGACAAAACACGCAAGTCAAACAACAAAGGGCGCTACCGTCTTTATCACAGTTACAAAATATGAAACACAAATATGTTTTAGTGTGTCCGTGTTAAATTAAGCAAATTTCCAAACTGTGCCAAAGAAAACAAATATTTTGTTTATAAATAGGAGACTTTTGATTTAAAACCGCAAAGTTCGGAAATATCAGAAATATACATTTGCTTGCTTTGGAATCAAAGGGCCAGCAAAGGGATATAAATTTGGTTGATAGCTAGTGTAATATCAATGAACTGAGATACTGCGGGGATGAATTCAGCATTTCAATATTGACTCTTTTTCCAGCTTTTAGTAATACTAAGAAGCTGTTCTGATAATTCAAGAATGTTGCAATATTAATATCACATGTCAGTTGTTGGAAATTATTTAGTTACAGTACACAACAAACGCCTTCTCTAAGTTGTCCATTAGAAATCTCTGCAGATGTTTACAAAGCTCTGCCCGGTATTGGGAGAACGACCGTTCTACGTCATATGACGTCACTCTTGCATATTTCCAAAGAGCCACATCATTAGTACCTAAGAAAGTCTGCGGGGAATGAGACGCAGGGAGATTAGAGAAGGTTCTAACACCCCCACCCATCGACAGCCTGGTGCACCCCATATCAGTTCGGTTACAAATCATACAAACACATTCTGGCGACTTTTACTTTTGTGAATAAATCTTTTCGGTTTTGTTGTACAGAGTGAATAGGACGCATGTTTTAAACGGTTCTGCTCCTTGTGTAGCATGCGTGCTCTGTCACACAAATTCCCTTTCCTTGTCCTTTCTATGTAGGGGTGACACATTCCTCTCAGGGACTTACTTGGCGTTTTTCTTTAATTTGCTTTCTCCAACGTCAAATCATATCGGACGGTGAATGAAACGGGTGAAATGATGCTCAAATGAGCCCAGGGTCCATAGAGCTTGAGTTGTCCGATATTCTACTTTTGAGTATAAGGGAAAACTCCGGAAAAACCTTATGCAGGTAACCCATCCTGAACAATCGAGCGGGATAGCTCAGGCGGTTTCGTCTGAAGCTCGCATTCGGGAAGCCCGGGTTCAATTCCCGTGGCCGACTTACCTTACCCATGTGTTTTTCGGGGTTTTCCCGGGTCGCTAGTCGAATGCTGGGTAGGTTAATTACATGCCCCGAATTTTCTGTCCCTTCATTTCTTCTCCATTATCATTTCACCTAATCTCTCATCTGGATGTCTTTTTCAGGGTAGAAGTGTTGGTGGGTGTCTCGGCGGTGCATGGCAGGATGAAATGCTCTGAGGTAAACTACTTCCTCCTCCGGTAGGTTCTTGTGGTGGACAACACGGCGCTGGGGCGGGTTTTCTCCGTGACCTCCGGTTTCCCCCGCCATCTCATTCCACCGAAGCTCCATCTTCATCACATGTACCATCAGTGTCACCGCCTGCGGTGCCGTATGTAGTAAAAGTGGGCGTTAAACTCTACACATTCCATTTCATTTCATTTCCGGTAGGTTCGGATGTCGGTCTCCGTTCCTCTACTGGGAGCATTTCGGGACAGCCAGCCAGGGACCTTTGGGGCTTGGATCGCCTGCCTGGGTCCATTAGGCCTCGGCTACTGATCTCGTTGCCGTCCTGCAGTAGGGGAGCGTGTCCGTTGTTCTGGGCTGTCAGGGGAAGCCTCTATCCAAGTAAACTGTAGGGACCCTGCCCTCTGTACTGTCGTGGCTCCTTGGGTCAGCCGCCCCTGTTTCCTTCGCTTCATCCTTCCTCCTGGGGGTGCCCCCACTTGGGGGTATAGGAACAATGGGTCCATCATGGTGGCCTACGTACCGAATCCCCTCCGTAATGAAATCGCAATCCCATCCTGACCGAGTTTTGAACTCGGGACCTCTTCAACGTGAGGCAGACATGTACTTACTTTGCGTTGGTGAACAGTAAGTACTAGTACTTACTCGCAATATTCACGTGATGGCCTTCTAGAGTTTGGGCAAATGCCACATACTTTGAAACCCTGTAATTTTTTTTTTTTTTTTCAGACACCGATTGGAGCTTGATTTATGAAGTTTTAATTCTTAAGGCTTCCACTGAGTTGGTCTTAGCATTTGTACATTAATGTTTCCTTTAACACCATCAAGGGACTAGTTGCCTCTAGTTTTTTTAATGGATTTGCACAAGAAGGAAACTAGCAGCAATATACTCCACGTCATTTCTTAAACAACTGTCGCGTAGTGTATTTTCAACAATTACTGTATATGAAGCATCATATCTCTAAGCTCTATGGATCCTGGGCTCATTTGAGCATCATTTCTCCCGTTCCATTCCTCGTCCGATATGACAGCGTTGGAGGACGTAAATTACAAAAACAAAAATCTTTTTCTAGTTCATAAACAATCAACTTAAACCCTTCAAAACATTTCACATAGTGCACCGCTGCTAAAAGCCTGGTGTCCCAGCGAGAAATAGTTGGGGTTGGTAATAATGCAAAATTGAGGTTTTTGTTTCTAAAAGGATAAACATTCTGAAGGTCTTTAACAAACACCTTCTTTCTTGGAAGACCGATTTGTCCACATTGGGATATAGTGACTAAACAGCTTCGTACACCCTATGTAGACCTTGCACAACACAAGTCATATGTGTCATTTTCGGATAGCTGACCCTAAGCACCTCTGCTGCTTTCTTCAAGTAAGATGCTGCATCGATCGGGAAATAAGTAATGAAAGGTAAACTATACGACAGGTTGACATATGTAATTAAATAAGGTCCATAAATGTTTATGTGAGTTTGGATTAGAATCAATGATGCTGATATTGTGTGCGAAACACGCTTATATGTGCTTATATTAGGGTAATCAAATATAAACAGGCCTTTCATTCCAGAAAATTTATTCATGAAGAATAATTGAAATTTATATTTTGCTTACTTTTCTACATATTCACATATTTTTTCTATACATCTGTTCCAACGGACAGACAATTTTTAATGTCAGTTTCATAGAAAGTACAAGGACAGGTGCAGAGACAGTTGCGCACGAAGTCTTTCACCCCCTCATTGGTTGTGAAACGATGTCCTCCAAGAGCTTCTTTGAGTGGACCAAACTTGAAGAAGTCACATGGTGAGGGGTCTGGGCTGTAGGGTGGATGTGGAAGGGCAGTCCAGTGCATTTCGGCCATTTTTTGCTGTGTTGCCTCTGCAGTGTGTGGTCGGGCATTATCCTGCAGAGTCACAAACTTCTGATCGTGCTACTGCGGTGTTTTGACCGGAAAGCAACTCGAACTTGACTGAGAAGCTCACAGTAGTAGTACTCGTTGTCCTTGTTGTTCGAGGAAATCAATGAAAAGGACACATTTCGAGTCCCAGAACACTGTGGCCAAAACTTTCCCTGCTGACTGTTGTGACTTGGCTTTCACCAGCGGTTGCTCTCCACTCCTCCTCTCCAGACTGGCCCTCTTTGATATGGGTGTGTAATGATGCACCCATGTCTCATCACAAGTGATGATTCTGTCCAGAAAAGCATCACCTTCCTCTTCGTAGTGCGTGAGAAGCATGCGGCACATTTGAACTTGCACTGCTTTCTGTTCTGCAGTGAAATACTTCGGCACCCGATGAGCTGACACTTTTCTCTATTTCGACTCCCTTCAAATGATTGATTGGACACTCCCATAGTTTATGAGAAGTTGTCGATAAATCTGAAGCATTGTGGTGTGACGATCCACTTCAATGATGTCTTGAAGAGCTTGGATGTTTTCAGGATTGATGCGGGCGCATGGGCAGTGAGGGTGGGCCAAGTTTTCTACACGTTCAGGTCCTTCATTAAACTCTTGGCACTGGACCAGGAAAGTGTTCTTTCCCCAAACTGTGGAAGTAACCGATGGGAAATTTCAGCTGCATCAACATTTTCATTGACAAGAAACTTGATTATTGCTCGTTGCACAACAGCTGGATGCACTTTTCTCTCAGACATCTCAGCAGTAACTAAGGGACAGAGCCAAACGGGTTCCCAAGGCCACTGTACACTTCCGGGGATCTCACTGCATGTGCTGTAAAAGCCTCGAACCCATACGGCACTCTATGCGTGTGCAGTAAACAAAGGTCTGTTAATATTTGATTGCCCCTCGTAGTATAGCATGATGCATACATGAAAAGTAGGTATAACTAAGGAATGTATTTAAGTTTAGGACCTCCACGAATGAGATTAATATATTGGCAAAAAGAGATCCGAGCTACAAACTGCTCTTTGCATGGAAAGGCTTTCGTTATATTTTATTTTGTCGAATATTCTAAATATTTTTGTCAAAAAAACGAGCTGCGTGTAAGTAAAACACCTCAATTTTTCAGGACTGGGGCCAGATAGGAACTTCTGGTTGTTTTAAAGTACACGTGGACACTTTGTGAATGCGTGAGCGAGATGCCAGCACTGTACAATGCATAGAACTATAGTGACAACCACGAGAGTTAGTACTGTTGTAATCATTCGTTTTCTCCATTTTCGTGGTGTGGCACGTATCGAAATTGATCGCCAGTTGAGTGAGGCATGTGGTGATGGTACCATAGATGTGTCTAATGTGCGTTCCCAGGTGCAACATTTCCATGAAGGCAGAACTTCGTGTGACAACAAACCAAGACAGTTGTAGACATGGCCTCCAAAATTGGCATTTCCGTGGGATCTGTGCATTAATCAAGATGTTAATAGAACTTTGTAGTTTTCTGTCTTTATCAGTTTCGGCAAGTCTTTTATCTCGGCGCTGTATTATCTGTTCCTTATCTGTACGTTGGCCGCCCGTTGAGACAATACTGACCAGCGCAAAGTGTACGTTTACTTTCTTGAAACATGGTACTGTCTTGCTGAGCCCAAAGACTATTACGTGTTTCAAATGGGAAGGTGTTTGTCCTTGAGCTCTACTAGGTGAGCAACCAATCGGAGACCTGCGGTGTTGTCGTATTGCATTCCCCCTAAGTGGTCTATGACGAGCGCCAAACTAATCAATCTCTAATAAATACTATTCGCGCTAACACAAAAATTCAGATTTTGCAAAAACTGATCCATGAGGAAGGAGAGAGTAATGTATTTAACATAACCTTAAAAAGCCCATATGTGCAGCTTAAATAGTTTTCCTAATGCAAATAAATAATGTAGATATCATTATACTATAACAATGCATTGCGACGTAAGCACTGTAATGAATATCATTATTGGTTGGCATGTATGCGTTAACGTATATTTGAAATTACTCAGAACTGAAACGTAATCATTTGACCTGACGTGTTGCGTGTATAGGCTGAGCATGATTTGGAAATTTCTGTAATCATTATTCTGTAACATTTATTTCCGATGGCTTGAGTCTGGGCACAGCTGTATGTAAAATCTGTATGATTAAGCGTAAATTCTGCTGACTGGCAAAACATGTACTTTGGACTGATGAATCATACATCCTGCTGGCTTAGGGAAATAATTCACAGGCGACCTGTAACAGGCCTCAACTTGTTCTCCATGTTTTAAACAATGAATCACACATCCTGCTGATCAGGGGAAATAATGCTTAGTTGGTCAGTAACAGGTTTAAGCATGTTCTCAATGATTTAAATAATGATTGCACAATATGGTGCAAATTAAGAGTTAGCGTGGGAATCGCTGAGTTGACTTTTTGGTAGGACCCCTATTTAAGCTTGGTTGAGTTAGCCTCCGCGGGAGAGACTTCAAGGAGATTTGAGAGGCGACTTGCTCCTGGTCTCTGTAAGAATCAACAAGAGTTTATTTCAAAGTGCTACCACGAGTAAGATCGCCAGCAGGGCGTGCCACATCGTACACCTTTTGACAGTCGCACAATGTTCAAGCCATACAAACAACACATCGCTAAAGGTAAAGTTGCATTATGTTATTATGTATCTAAATGTTACCAAAGCGCACCTGATCTCATCCAGATCCAGGGAGTGCCCTGTAGAAATACTAGGCACCTTTGAAACATAGTTACTGAGTTCATTTTGACTTAGAAGCTTCTTTCTCTCTACACTTTCAGTAGCTACACCCCCAGTTGCAGATTAGGTTTGTAAGTCTTTCACCCCCCTTACAATCCTGGTCCACAACAATATGTACTTTGAATAAGCCAAGTGTTTCTTAAAGTTGATGAGAGGAAACGATACACTTTTTGCTAGTCTGGCAGAACATCTCTGGTCACATTATCTCTTTGTTTATGAATGGTTCGTAATCTCTATTTATTCTAGAGGATTCAAAGCAGTACTATTCAGTTACACTTCCATGAAAAAGTAATCACCTGGGTCAATGAGACGCGATCCACGTTCCCCCTTTCTACTGCCAGAATAATCCAATAGAGTTAATGTGGGCTCAAATTATGTTGCAAACAGGAATAATAATTTTAAACTGACTGACGTTGAACGACTTTTTCACGAATAAATTGACAAGGAACACAACAAGACTGGAAAAGAAGCATGAGACACATAAGCTACAAGAAGACGACTTTTGGAAAGAAATAGCACGTAATGAAATTTTGGAACCTATCATCATAAATTTGCAGTACTCAGATGTTGAAGACAATGACAATTAAGAATAATCTCTTAACGTAACATTCACAGCTATAAGGTTGCACCGCTGGTATTTTCGTTGGATTAGAAAAATAATTAATTCATAAGCTACAATTAACTTTAAATATTTAAAATATTTGCGTAATATACGAATATTCATGTTAAAATTGTGATTTCAACAACTGCATTATTATAAAACTTACGAAAATTCAGTTTGCGATACCTTACGTCTAGCACCAAGAACACTGCAAGTGTCCGAGAAAGAGGGAGATATAAAAAGAGTGGGGATAACGAGGTTGCAACACTGAAGCCTCTAACGCATCTGATTCGCTACAGGCGAGAACTCTTCCCATTTGAAACACATAATAATCCTGGCTCTTTCACGCCAGCCTCGGTAGCGTAGATGGTAGCGTGTCTGCCTCACGTTCAAGAGGTCCCGAGGTCGAATCACGGTCAGGGTGAGTTACCTGGATAAGGTTTTTTCCGGGTTTTGCCCTTATCCTTCAAGACAAATGTCGGGTAACTCTAAGCTCTATGAACCCTGTACTTATTTGAGCACCATTTCACCCAATTCATTCACCGTCCGATATGACTTAACGTTGGAGGACGTAAATTACAACAACAACAAAATTCTGGCTCTCTCACTACTCAGTCCAAGCCCTCATTACACGTTTGAACACAAACGAAGCAAAAGGATCACTATTTCATTGCTTTCTCAATCCTAGTGATAGATGGGTTCGTTGACACACGACTGTTCGGCGACCTGCGATGTAGTCGCCGTCCGCTAAATTTATCAAGAAAGGTTTCGGATGCGTCGATCACCAGTATAGGTTTTCAAACGTAGAGTGGTGTGACTGCGATTAGACGGAACGTACTCTAAGTTCTGTATGATGATGATGATGATGATGATAACCACAAACAAAAAATAACAATTACCAACAAAAACAAAATAACAGTAATAGGAAACAAACACCTGCGAATTGATACCGAATTTAAGGGATGCGTTGTATAAAGAATCGTAATGGATTTCAAAGTAATGTATAGTTGTGTGGAACGCGTGAAGGTGCAGTCGAGTGAATAGCAACATGGTTGAGTTGTGTAACAAAAGACAAGGGAAAAACAAAATTCTAAGGGATAGCACTTGACTGTGTGAATAGGGCACTCTTTGGATCCTTCATAATAGCGACAAAGTAGCCACAAAGCTAATCTTTGGTTCAATAATGGGCTTGCAGAAAGTGAAAGCGACATACTCACACGCAGCTGTGAGGACAGTCAGTTCGTGGCTGGCAAGCCATTAAAACTGTCCAAGGCGTGAGGGCGATTAGGGCGGTCAACTTCTGTCTTGGGCCAGGCAGACTGGAAGTGATCGAGTAATAAGCATTCCGCCTTCAGTAACTTTAAACAGTGATATTGGTAATCCTCGGTCGGCAACTTTGAGTTTAGTGTAATAATAAAAGAAGCAGTCAATAAACCAGTTTGAAACGGGTATTCCAGTGTCATTAAAACTATCCTTCTCACACATATCCACGCATACCCTGTGATAAACCTCATTGCCTAACCCTGAGCTAAACGCTATTTGTTTCAAACTGTCGCGTCAACGTGGAATTCTTTGCTCGCCAAAATATAATCGCTTCACAATATAACATTACGTGTACTCGTATTGCCATGGTTTCTGACACATCTCATAATTTGTAGAAGGTAACGTTAGGCAATAACAGATAATTAGGTGTGAGTTCATTTCCTCGAAAATAAACAACCTGTAATTCAATTTTTAGACATCCTAAAATCTTTTCACTGTTATTTTCTCATATTATGGTCTACACCCTGTACTTTAGTCCTGGGAAATGCCTCTTAACACTTCGCTTGGCTGATAATCAAGAGGAACAGAGGAAAGCTTGCATCGCTAATGCCGGGCATTTAGTTAACATTTACACGTGGCGTTCTGTAACAGTTTTAACGCACAAAGGGATATCTGCTTACGCCAAAGACGAGGCAGTTGAACCACCTGGCATATTTTGAGGTGTGAAACTTTAAAATTTTTGACTTTTTGAGTTTACAGATCATATATTGGAGGCTATTGGCTATGATAATAACTGTACAGGCTTACTAATAGATCTAACCAAGGCATTTGACATGATTCATCATGAAATTCTGTTACAAAAGCTGTACTATTATGGGATAAGGGGAATAGTATGGGATTGGTTCCAATTATATTTAAAAAATCGGAAACAAATGGTGGAAATCACAAATGTCGATGAGCGTAATGTCGTACGTAATCACTATTCAAAAATGAAACAAATTAAATATGGAGTTCTCCAGGGATCCATGCTAGGATCCGTCCGCTTTTTAATATTCATAAAGGACTTCCCAAATTATTTAAATCCAACTCGAGTAACTATGTTTGCTGACGAAACAAATGTTATAATAAAGGGAAATGAAAATGCAAAACACATAACCAGTAAAATTGAAACTTGGTTTGCTGAAAACAAATTGATTATTAATACAAACAGATCTTCAGCAATATCATTTCGCCACAAACAAAATAAAAATGTTGGCAAACCTGACATCAAGTTGTATGGTGCATGTGTTTCTTATAAGACAGAAGCAAATTTTCTGGGAGTATGGGTAGATCAGCATTTAGACTGGGAAGCACACATAAAATATCTAGTAATAAAGTTAAATAAATTCTACTTCTCATTAAGAGTAATAAAAAATGAGTTGAATGCAAGTGACATGAGAACCTTATATTTTGCATATGCAGAAAGTCCAATGAGGTATGGCATTATGTTTTGGGGGGATAGTAAAGAGAGTCACTTGGTTTTTAAAGTACAAAAAAGGATTGTTAGATGCCTAATGTCAGGAAAAAATATGACTCCTGCAGGAACTTCTTTAAGGAATTGCAAATCTTGACTCTGCCCAGTCTGTATATTGTGACTTTGTGGGTTCGTGAAATGAAAAGTCCAATTACACCATTCAAATATGTTCTTTATTTCCACCGACTTACAGTTAAACTCTTGCCAATTACACAGAATTACGTAATGCACACAATTACGATTCACCAGTTCGTCCGTTACAATTTCACTTGCACTCGTAATTACGTACAATCTTCCGATGCTCTCACACAGTCTTCTCGTCGTACACTAGCACTGCATTCTTACACCAAGAACTCTGACTCACTGACTGACTCCTAATTGAAGCCCCTTTTATAGGAATATCCTGTTATTCTAGAAGTCTCTGGTTTTCCGCGAATCACCCGAACGTTCCAGAGGACAGGAGAAGGGGAGAGAAACGTCGAGGGACAAGTGACATTTCCCTAAATCACCCCTCAGTTAGTGACAGATTAATGGGCGGGGGGCGTGGCTCGGCTGCCTCGGTCCCTTCCAGCTGTGGCCGGTCGTACCTTACGCTAATTGGGTGACAATATATACTGTTTGCTATGTTATACAAAACAAAACCTTGAAAATTTCACCACAAATAATCAAATACATCATCATAACACCAGAGGTAAAACAGACTTAAGAACAATAACACATAGAACTACACTTTATTCTAAAGGAGTTAGATATTCAGCAGTCACTCTGTATAATAAACTACCGGCCAATCTGAAAAACATAAAATCCATGCGGTGTTTCAAGCTATCGTTGAAAGCAATTTTATTAAGTGATTCATATTTTGATATAAGTGAATTTCTAGATACACTGTAGCTGGCCATATAATTGTATATATTTGTGATGCATTTTAAATGCTGTGTAGTTGTAGAGCCATGCAACTATATATATTTATGAGTTCATGCTTAGATCTTATTAATTACACTTGATGCAACTTATTTTTATACTTATATTATTTGTATTGTTCTAAATATTTGTATTGACGTATCCAATGTCATTGTATTGACTTAACGGATGAATAAAACTACTACTACTACTACTACTACTACTACTACTACTACTACTACTACTACTACTACTACTACTACTACTACTACTACTACTACTACTACTACTACTACTACTACTACTACTACTACTACTACTACTACTACTACTACTACTACTACTACTACTACTACTATTGTTGAAAGTCTAGTAGTGCTACAAGTAATGCAACAATAACGAAACTTTTTAAGTTATTTATATCTATTAAAAAGTTATTGTTTGTTAATGATCTGGATCTTAGCCTTCATCCATATTGCGTCTGGTGTTTTAATAACAAGTTGTTGGTCGAATCTTAATATTTCTTTTATTTTTGGAATTGCTGCTGTAACTACCCGTAGAGCCCGATTTTGCACCATCTCAAATTTCATTTAGTCTTGATTTGATAGCCAGTCACTACAAACTCACCCCCATATTGCAATACTAGTTTTATATACGACTTATTTAAGGTATATTTTGAGCAGCCCCATTTGCTGCCTGCCAATACTTTTAGCATTGTTAATCTTTGTAATTTTTATGCAGTTGTTCTGTAAACTTTTTTCTATGTTAAGTTTGCATCTACAAAAACTGTTGAATATTTGTGGTCCTCTGTTTTGTCCACGACCACAACACGTAGCAATTGTCCAGAGTGGCCATTTATTGCAGTTAGTGGCTGGCATATATAAAAAGGGAGAAGCTTTCTTTTGTGCGACGCGAGAATAGTTTCTAAGTTCAACGGTGCACGTATAAAAATGTGTTCTAGACTCGTGACCTCCACAGGATAAGGTGTAGGGGAGAGGGGAACCGTTGTCCGGTTACGCAGCGAGTGAGCAATACAGTAAACATTCAGCAATCACCTGAATAAGGTCACATAGCCTACTTGCATAGCAAGATGTAGAATTAGTTCAGTGCAGTAAGATTTACTAATCTGCTCACCAAGTCATGAAGATCTTAAGACATTTAAGGTTGTGCATTCGGAAGGGCGTGAAATTATAAGTAGCATTATAGATAAATGTGATGAAGAAGCTTTGAAAAAGCAATATTCATATCCAGTGTCACAAGCCACACAACGGGCTGCCGCTTGTGTAATAAGTAGGCTGCATGTTATCTTCCCAGCGTTTCTACCTGTGCGCGACTCGTGTATCATTACGTCACCTTGTCCGCACGTGTGTATGTCTGTAGTGAACGCATTCCTTTCAGAGTTCATAAGGCCAGAACATAACAATACGCATGCGCAAGCAGACAACCTGTAGTCCTCGTGTTGTAGCCAATATGAGAAAGATATGTAACACTTGTAGCTAATCCCTCCAAAAATGCCCCAGACATCTTTCCTACACCGGTGCAGAAGGGCATGTGGATGCAATTAGAACTCTCAAAAAGCTGAAGCACGTCTTTGCCGAGTTCGCCCAATAAAAACTATGGCAGATGTTCTTTTGCATGACAATGGAAGACCACACACCAGTTTCTACATACTGTGGAAATTTTGTGCTGCTCTCTCTCAAAGCACCACCATGACGGTGCCTCTCATTCAGTAACTGTCAGCTACATATTTTCTAATAAAACCAACACTGGCTCTCAGAATCTGATTTGTATTTATCTGTACTCAGCTCTGTTTTAAATAATTAGTGTATGGAACAAAACTTGTGTATTAGCAATAACAGTCTCTATTGTATGCTCATAGACTTAAATACAATGGTTTATTGTATAGTTGTTTCCAAAACATGACAACTCTGCCCCACTCCTGTGTCAAAGATGGCGGTACTTTGAGTTTTGGGTTTATAAAGTATGTGTCTGCAGGAAATAAGGAACCGCAAGACTGGCTACATTGCCTCTCGTCCTGTTTATGTAGGTCGCCTTTTGTTGGCTAATGGTTACAACCCAGCGATCCAGAGAGCTGTTCCTTTTGAAAGTTGTCATGTTTTGTCAAGATGTATATGTTTACTCCTCTGAATTAGCTGTGGCTTGCATTTAGTAAATATGTACAAAAATGATGATATCAAAGCAGTTATTTCCTTTTATTTTTTACTGTTGTGAGCTAAATCAGCCATATGTTTCTCTACATTATAGGATATCAAAGGAATCTATGTTATCACGATCTTGTGTGGATATTCAGATTCACTGGTATGTGTTATTTGGATTGTGTACTGAAGTTTGTTCCTGAGCACTTTTATTAGAAGACACTTTCAAGATGGCGACCGGTGGTGTAATGACGCGTTCTAGTAAGCAACTTTTAGAAGTTAATAGAGTGGAAAAAGTGAAAATGGAAAAAAAGTTCATATCGCAACTGACGTGGATCAAGTAAGAAGTGGTAATAAAGACTCCGATATCGAAAGTGGAAATGCGGCAAATGCTGGCCGCAAATTGGGTGGTGATACATCGGACACAACACAGGAGGTGGAAACCATAGCGTCGCTTCAAATGGTGATCAGTTTGCTCACAAGGTACCTCCTTAATGCTCAAAAAGAAATCAACCAACTAAAATCTGAAAACGCAGATCGAAAGAATAAAATAAACAGAGAAAATGCAAGTCCTTCATACAGTACCGTTACAAAAGGATGGCGGAGTATTGAGGTTAGGGAACGTGGAAAAGAAGTTTTTTCAACCAAAAACAGGTTTGAGGTTCTGAAGAAAACGGAAGTGGCGAATGAAGAAAGCAGTGAACAAAATGCTAATCAAAAAAACCAGTGCAAATAAAAGGCATGTGTTAGTCGTAGGTGATTCCATCTTGAAATTTTCTGGTGAGGCATGCAAAGAAAGAGGTTACGAAACATGTTGTCTTCCTGGAATAAAACTAAATGAAATACAAAACAAAGTGGAAAACATGAACCTAAAAGAAGATCATCTGGAAGTGGTGTTAATTCATGCTGGGACAAATAACAACAGACGGGGGGTGAGTGATGAAGATATTCTTAATGAAGCAATACACCTAGTGAACTCAATTCAATCTCAAGCTAAAGGGGCTAGAATTATAATAAGTGGCATACTTCGTAGGCGTGATATAAATAGCAACAGAATAATGAGAATGAACAGAGATCTTGAATGGCTCTGTTCTTCCAAAGATTGCCTACTGTTAGATGGGAACTCTTGGCTATATGACAATGACTTTGGTCGAGATGGCATACATCTTAATCGCAGAGGGTCAGCCAAATTTGGACAGTTATTAGTTAATGTAATTACATCTGTACTTAAGGGAAACTGAAAAGTAACGTGGTGGATGTTCAACCAGCAAAACAGTTTATACAGAATTACTCACTGTCTATCTTTCATCAAAATTTACAAAGCATTAGAAATAAGCATACTAACTTTGAAGTGTTGTTAAATGATAAATTACAGGGCATTAATATCATAGCACTTACTGAACACTGGTTAAAAGAAAATGAAATAGGCATGTTAAACTTTGAAGGTTATATAAGGGAAAGCTTTTACTGTAGAAAAACTAAAAACAATGGGGGATCATGTATTTTGGTAAAAGAAAATATTTTGGCTAAACAGATATCTACCTTCGACAATTTAATGTGCGACGAGCACTTTGAGGGATGTATGGTGGAACTGTCTGATTCCAAAGTTATAGTAATTTGTTTCTATAGAAACCCCACCAGTGACTTAAATGACTTCATCAGAAAATTATATATTATTTTAAATCATTTTTATAGAGGGAAAAGAAATGTAATCATTGTGGGTGACCTAAATATAAACTTTTTGGAAGAAGGTCGAGGTAAAAGACAGATCACAGATCTACTGAGCATGTATGGCTTAGAAGCGGTTATAAATTCACCTACTAGAGTAGCTGTAGAATCAGTAAATGCTATAGATCAGTTTATCTTGAATTCCAATAAATTTGAGTTCGAAGTTGACAACTTTGAGACAGAAATCTCAGATCACTATGGTCAAAAACTTAAAATAAAATTGCATAATACTTTAAGCAAACCTGGCCAATCATTCAAAAAGTGTAGGATACACAGTGAAGACAATATTAAATACTTTAACTACTTACTCTCCAATGAAAACTGAATGGATGTGTATTGCTCCGAAAATGATCTGGATAAATGTTACATCGAATTTGATAAAATTCTTAATCTCAACTTGAACATAGCCATGCCTATCACAACTTTGAAAGAAAAAAAACGTAATAAAGCTAAGTGGGTTACTAAGGTATTCGGATATCAAGCGAAAGACTTCGTTTCCTAATTAGACTAACTAAACATAATCTTGCTTCCGATGATTTTAAACAATATTACATAAAGTATAAAAAAATATACAACAGAGTAGTCAGGATGGCTAAAAAACTCTACAATGGTACTCTGGTAAATAGCTCTTTAAACAAATCAAAAACTATATGGAATGTTATAAAACATGAGATTGAGGGAAATAAAAGGAGAAATATTGATTTTAGTGTGAATATAAATGGTAGGCCAGTATCTAATCCATTAATGGTAGCTCATGAATGTAACCAATATTTTTCGACCGTTGCAGAACTCATTAGAAAGAGGGAAAACGTAGCTATCAATTCGTGCTTAATTATCCAAAATAATCAAATTTGGGAATCTTTATATTTTTTACCAACAACAGAAGCAGAGCTACTCTCCATTATTAAAAGTATGACACCCAAAAAATCTGTTGGCCTGGATGAGTTTTCTAATATGCTTCTAAAAAACTGTGCTGTGCATCTGGTTAAACCATTATGTCATATTATAAATATATCACTCTGTGAAGGTTACTTCGCTGAGAATCTAAAAGTCTCAAACATTAAACCACTGTTTAAAAAGGGTTCTAAGTCTGATTGTGAAAATTATACTCCAATATCTATTTTATCAGTTTTTTCTAAAGTAATTGAAAAGGTGGTGTACAATAGAGTCTTAGCATTTCTAAATGAATATGATATTATATCGACAGTGCAGTACGGTTTCCAGCAAGGGAAATCAACAAGCTCAGCACTACAGAACGTTATTGAAGATATACTAAAAAATCTAACAGCGGGAATCAATGCATGGGACTATTTCTTGATCTAGTCGACCATGATATATTATTACACAAGTTGTATAATTATGGTATCAGTATGGTAAATTTTATGTAAATTGTTCATTACATCTCTAATGTTCCTACATTGCCATTCATTAGTCGATTATGTGCTGTTATCACAAAAGTTCCTACATAATTTGAGATTTGCAACAGTAAAAATAGTTTCATAATTTCTAGGCCTCAAATTGTCTGACATATTTTGGGAACTCTCATTATTTTAGGCCATTTACTTCATCACCAACATCATAAATATCATCAGGTACAACTTGGGCCTGATCAGGTGTGTACCTTTAATGCACAAAAGAAAGGTTGATGCCTCACTAAACATCCATAGTGTTTTGAGCTATGACAGCATGGACAAGTACCAGAATCCATGCAGAGTATATCTTATTATAACATAAACTTATGTGGTTGGTGGTACCCAATGTTAAGCAGTTAGAAATAAGGCCAATGGCTCTCTTGCAGCAGTATGTTGATGTCATGTTGGTATGTTGACTAAAGGTTGGGTAGGGGAGTATGTGGTTTCTATTCATACATTTTTTAAAGGTACAGAAAGGACACAGAGGAGATCTCTCTATACCAATGCTGAATAAATGTTTATTGGGACAGTCAAAGCCTGTTATAAGTATAAAAGTTGATACATAGTACTTCCTTGGTAGTGTATTGATTTTAGTTGTGCCGTTACATAAATTTTCTCATAGTTTTCTTTTTGTTTGTAATACATTATCTTCTTTACTTTTTAATTTATGTTGACATAATTATTCTTTTGCTAGATTGATAACTAAGTGGTTGAAATAGGTATGACCTAATTTTATTCACTTTTTATGCTAGAAAGTCAAGGGTTTCATTACCATGTATTCTACAATATGCTGTATCCATTGAAGGTTACTCCTTTATTTAAATTAATTAACTGCTTTATGAGTTTGCAGCATTCTACAATATTTGGGCTTTTACGTGTTATATCAGATGTTACGGATACTTCAGCTGCTTTAGAGTCAAATAATAATACAACTTTTTAAAATTTATTTATATGATATAGAAGATTGTGTTAGCTCTAAAGGATTGCTCAAATATCTCCATTAAAATTTGTAGCATTTAAACTTAATCTTTTGTAGAAAGATAAGAATGGGCATATTGCTCCAGTGCCAGTAGCCCCATTACAAAATATGTTGACTTACACATTTATATGTTGTTATGTACTCTAATACCATAACTATATATAAATATGTAAGTACCTAAATAAATTAATATCCAGGTTTGTAGGCCGTGGTCTAGTGGAAAACCTTCTTCCAGACGTACCGTTTGAAACTGTGTCAAACATCCTCAGTGGCATGGCTGTAATACTCTCATTGAACTCTTGGCTGCGACTGATATGGAGTCTCTTGATTTCCCAGGATTTTTCTATGCCTTTCTCATCCAACTGCAGTTAGGTAATATAAATATGGAATGGGGAATATATTATGTATATTCCCTATATATAGGGAACTTATATCTGGCCCTACTCATTTAAACCTTAGCCTACACATGGCTAGTGTGGAAGAAATGATTATTTCCATATATTTACCTAAAACAACCTGGGACTTATGTACTTACAGCATAGTAAGTCGTCACAAAACGTGCATGTCTCATAGCATATGAGAACCCCTAGTGACCTACCGGAAAATATATATAGGGTCAGTGGAGAATATAATGTCAAGTCGACATGTAGGCCATAGCAGCTCAGTGGTATAGAGCAATTGCACGGATAGCAGGAGATCCGTGGTTCAAATCCCGGCTATGGCAATGAATGTTTCAGTCTGGCTCTACTGATTTAAACCTTAGCCTACACACAGCTATTGTGGAAGAAATGATTATTTCCATCAATTTACCTACAAACATAGGGTGATAACTATGAAGCCTGGAAGTTTCATATGAGGGTGGGTCAAAAAGTAATGCCTCTTACTTTTTTTCCTTAAATAAGTAAGTTATGTGACAACTGAATTTAGCGCAATTCCTCAAAACTTCTTCTCCAATCCACTGCAGTAGTAACTTCCTAAGTCAATAGGTAGGAGCACTGCATCTTCTTACAAAATAGCTGACATTGACATTTGTATTAGACAGCGTTCTGTGTATGAAATTTTGACTGCGGAAGGTGAAACGCCAATTCACATTCACGAAAGGCTAAAAATTGTGTATGGTGATGCAATGGTAGATGTCAGCACTGATGACGGGTTCATCGCTGTAACGAAGCTGAAGGGCAAACACCATTGGGGGATGAAAAGCAAAGAGGCAGGCCGGTAGCTGCAGTGACTCCCTGCTACATTCAGCGAGTCGATGACATCATTTGTGGTGATAGCCTGGTAACAACAGATGAATTGTTTTGCATTACTTCCCTCAGTAAAGGCAGTGTGATGACGATTATTCAACAACTGGGTTACTCAAAGGTTTGTTCACGTTGGGTACCAAGAATGGTAACCTTCCAAAATAAAGAAACAAGGAAAACAATAGCCTCCGAACACTTGCACCGCTTCAATTTGAAAGGAGAGGATTTTTTGGAAAAAATTGTTACTGGAGACAAAACATGTGTTCAGTTTTTTGAACCTGAATCAAAGAGGCAGTCAATGGAATGGCATCACACGTCACCAAAGAAACAAAAAATTCAAAACTCAGCGGTTGTCAGGGAAAGTTATGGCACCACTGTTTTGGGATGCAGAGGGTGTGCTTATGATTGATTTTTTGGAGCAGAGATGCAAAATAAATTCTGTCCAATACGTCAGAACTCTCCAAAAGATGAAAGCACATCTTCGCCGAGTTCGCCCAACAAAAACTATGGCGGATGCTCTTCTCTTGCATGACAATACAAGACCACACACCAGCCGTTACACCACTGCAGAAATTGAGAAATTGGGATGGCAAGTCTCACCTGACCCCCCATAGAGCCCTAACCTGCCGCTATCAGACTTCCATCTGTTCGGGCCACCAAAGGAAGCTCATCATGGGATTCATTTTGAAGATGAGGAGGCTGTGAAAACATCCATGCATCAATGCCTTAGGAAGCAGGACTGTGTGCCCTAGTTAAAAGGTGGACAAAAACTGTGGAAATGGATGGAGATTATATTGAATAGTGACAAATTAGTCGCCAATTATGTAGTTTTCAAGCTATGTAAATTGGATTCAATTTTCATGGCAATTAAAAGAGAAAAAAATAGGAGGCATTACTTTTTTACCCATTCTCATACTTACAGCGTAGTAAGTTGCCACAAAAAGTGAATTTCTCATACAATATTAGTACCCTAAGTGGTCTAGTGGGAAATATACGAGTTAGTTGGATAATTTAATGTCATATCAGCATGTTGGCCATAGTAGCTCAGTGGTTTAGAGCAGCCATATTGGGAGCGGGAGATGCCATAGCCAAATTCTGACTATGGCATTGAATTTTTCAGTCTGGCTCTACTCATTTAAACCTTAGCCTACACATGGCTGGCATGGAAGAAACAATTAATTCTATTATATTTATTCTTGGTTCCACTAGCCTCATAAGTTTGCTTTCATGATCCAAGTTCAAGGTATTGCCAAATTTGTTCAGAGTGTTTTCATTTATTTCGCCACATTTCCTATATGTGTATTTAGCTTTGAGTATTAAATTTATATTATCATTCCATTGAAAATGTGTGTCATGATATGCGAATCCATTAGTTTTTGATGAGACAGAGCAAAATTTAGCTATATCAGAATTTACAAATGTATTATCTATAGCTGTGGATGAATTATTTTGGATTTTTGTTGGAAAGTTTACTGTTTGTGTCATATGTTATGTTGTAAATAAAAAGCTAAGCTGTTCCCATTGAGGACTCGATTTGAATAATCCATTTCTATGTCACCTCTTATCATTGTTTTTCATTTTGTTGTAAATAAAAAGTTCAAAGCATATTCTAATTGTTTTATAAATATTTGAAAATTTCTAAGGGAAATCAATAAAGGGCTACTATGACTAAGTTCAAATAACTTCCAACTAGCTGAACTGCTCAGAGTATGCAGACTTTCTCATAAAAAGTATGGATAAATCTAAGGCTTTACAGATCAGATAATTTCTTACATATATACAAATTCCACCTTTATGTAATATTTTTCCAACTACACTCTGCTCCTAAAGAGTACCCTTGCAATGAAATTGGTTTAATTGTCAAGTTATGTTCAGAAATAGTACATAGAATGTGTGGTAGTTGATTTGCAGATGAAGACTCATAGTGAGTTCATCTACTTTGTTTTTTAAGCCTTCCTATGTTTTAACGAAATACAGATAGACGGTGATTATTATTAGTATTATTACTATTATTATGATCACTATTGTTCTTGAGGGGAATACTTTTATTTGAATTAATTGCTACCAAGTTATTATGGTTGATAGTTTTAATTTGCCTTAAATTTCAGTTCTTGTGTTGATTTAACCTAAAAGACCCCTTCTACTTGCAAAACAGGAATTTTACCCTTAATTCTTTCAGCAGTTAGAAGTGACAGCTTCTCTTTGCCTCTAGAATATAAGTGTAGACCATTGAACAGACAGTGAGCATGATTTTACATTTTTCAAAAATATTGTTAGGAGGGCCAGAACCTAGCCAGAGCATTGCGAGGGCCAAGCCAGAGCCAAGTTTTAGGGTGATTTTAGATTGAAGTTAAAGTGAGGTTAGGGCGAAGCTGGAGAAAAGCTAGAGTGAAAGCAGAACGGAGCCTGAGTAAATCCAAAGCAGAGCCAAAGTGGGGAACATCAGCAGAGAAAGTGTAAACTGAGAGTAAAGCGAAAGCAGAGCTGGAGGAAAGCCAGAAGAAAGCTAATGCAAAGCTAATGCAGAGTCAGAGCAAAGTTAAAGATAAGTTTAGTCAAAGGAGGGATAGTAAAATGAAATACAGCTTTTGATAGGACGCTGATGACCATTAAGTTGAGCGCCCTTAAATATAAATCATCATCATCATCATCATCATCATCATCATCATCATCATCATCATCATCATCATCATTAAGAAGATTGTGCAACAACTCATAGTCCAATATCTCATTCAGAATAACTGAAGGTGTGTTTCAGGACAGAATTTTTAGCAGAAATTTGTAGCCCTCTCAGTTCCCCAACCTCACCCCTTTGTTTTCTATCTCTGGAGTAATGTAAGACATAAAGTTTACAATACAAACCCACACACCAGCACTGCACAAGGCCAGCTAATGCGAGTGATATACAGTGTCCTAAAGATATGCCAAAAATTACGGTAAATGATGACCAGTTTTACCATCTCCTTTAATAAATGTGATAGGAAAAGTTTTCAAAGTCATTTTAATAACATGGCATGGTTTCGTATGCACCTTTCTATGATAGTGGCAGCCGTGGGTGGTCCCTGAGGTTGCAGACAGGCACGACACTGCGCAGTCGGTTTAGAGATTTTTGACTCTCACACTACGTATATTATATGTAGCATTTAATGTAGTCTTTGAACAACCCCATTTAGTTCTGCCAATCCTTTTAATTTCTTAAAATGGTTTGTTGGTTACTTTGAGTTCTTTATTCAATATGTTTTTTCCAGTTTAAAGTCTGTGAGAACTGACCTGGCACTTCACAATGCAGTTGCTGTCTGGCACTATTGTCACCTTTTTCACTCGCTGTCCACAACCAGTGGTTGCACTCTTAAACTATCTTCTACCTCTATGCTATATTAACTATATAGAATATTTTAAACTAAAATCCCGTTAGATACACTGTTGTAATTCGTCCACAAATCACAGTCTTTCACTCTATACTTATAACAATATGCTGTTGCAAACAGCAAAAAATAGGGAAGGTAGAAGTCAGAATCAACCATAGTGCAACATAGGGGACTACGCACCTCTGCTCACGTGATAATCATGTGATGTATTTGTAACATGGTTGGATGTGATAACGCGAGCCTCCTTACTTGCTTCTTATGAGGTGCCTGAGTCAGAGGGCAGTCAAGTCCGAGGTTGGATCTCCCAGTTTCTAATTGTCTGTCAAACAATATTCCAAAATATTCAGCCATTTCTGTTCTGTTTAATTTGGTATTATCATAACTTTATGTATTTTTTAGTTTGTTTTTTGGGGAAAATAACTGAAAGTTACTTGTCACACTGTATAATTTCGTTAGGCTTTTAGGACACCATTGGTTAAGTGTATTCAGAGAATTTTGACTGCTTACAATGCAGTGTTGATGCCTGTTTGTTGGAGTTGTTTGGGCAGATCATTTGTGTAAATATTGAATAAAGAAGTGCTTAGGTAGTTCACCCTGATGTAAACCTAAATGTTTTTTTTTTTGTTAATGTTAAAGCATCAGAACTTACACAATATCTTTCTGAGACAAAGCATATTGTCACAAATGCATTGCTGAGGTGAGGTGGTGCAAAGGTTGAGTTCAAAAACACGGGTAGTGCAGTGCAGAGATAAAAGCTCACCGAAACAGTGGGGGGAAAGAGATTGATTTCTGGAGAGTTTGTCTGTCTTCTAGCAGAATCTTATTGTTTGAGAACATTCCAGATAGTGAGTAAGCTATAAAAAGGGAGCTGCTGCGACCCAATGGGAGTCAGCTGGTAACTGGACGTGTATGCGAGAACATCTATAAAAGTGAACTCTTTTGTGGTCGATAACCTTGCAAGTTGTATGTGTATGTGACGTAATTCTGATACTGCATGTGTTGACCGAAGTGTGTTGATACAGAAATAAAGAGCAAGTTTTGAAGTTTGTAACCTGGACATTTTATAAAATTGAGTTATATATAGTATTGTCATAAGTTTAACCTATAGTTGTCTGTGAAAGAATATTTTGCAGAATTTGATTCATGTCCTGAGTAGAAGGTAGGGTACATGAGCAGTCCTTTCAAAACTCGATAGATGCACTTGCTCAGTTAAAATTTGACAGATGCAATTTTATTGTTCAGTGTGTAGCAACCTCAATTCTATAAAATGCATGTCAGCATTGACTGCCATTTCACTGTTGCAATTGATATTCTCAATCATTTCTGCAAGCTTTGTACATTGCTACATCATTGGCAATAGCTGTGAATGCAGGTTGTGTGCTTGGATTTCATATATATTTCTGAAAGCTTTGTTATACTTACATGGTATTTTCATTCTTAGTTGAAACAATGCACTGTTTGATGCACAATGCACAGGATCTCATATTGTGGAATTGTACCAGTTGTAGAATGCATTAAGGTAAGAAATGCGAAACAACGAAAGAAAATAAAAATGTAGTCAAGGAAAGTTCATACTCCAGCAATTTCATAATCACATGGTCTCGAGTACACTCCAGGAAATCCTAAAAGCAAAGGGCATAAGCACTTTGATGAGCTGATGAGACTTATAATGATATAAGCGGATTTCACCAATATCTTTCCGTGCTGAGCAAAGTAGATCAATGTAAATCCCTTATGAAATAGAATATTATCTCTTATATAATTATATATAATTCTATATTATATTATGTATTATTATATATATTATATATTAGTATATATAGAGTATTATCGAAGAGTGGTGAGGGAAGAAGCTGCAAATAGAAAGCAGACTCTAAGTATCAAATACAGTTTGACAAACTATGATAGCCGAGTATTGACGGTAGGTGCTGCAAGCTTCCAAGGAATCACAGGGGTGTAAAAAGATAGATTATCTCTCTTGCTAGAAAATTTCACTTATCTGGGAATGCGCCAAAGTACACCAGAGGATGATGATCATAATTTGTATATAAGGGCACTCACCTGCTTGGTCATCAGCGCCATTACAAGAGCTAATGCATTGCAGTAGCCAGATATAAATTACTCAGAATTTAAAACACCGATCAAAACAAATTGGCAATAAAATAAATAAGCTGAAATGGGTAAAAAACAATAAAAAACTAACAATAATAAAAGCTAACTAATAACTAATAAAAGCTAACTAATAACAAACCAAAAGGAACAAAAATTACTACTTGCAATGTCAATTTGCCATGATAAAAGCTACCTGCCCTGTGGTGATCGAACCAATTTGTTCCTTTTCTTTGGGGCTGGGCTAGCATTTTCAGCCAGTTTTTCGTGCCGTTTCCTCAAAGTTTCTTTGGGCTGTGAGGACAGTACCTACCCACACCACATCCTTAATGGAGGAGGACGGCTTTCGTACTGGTAACTTTGAATCAAGTATCTTCAACCGGCGAAGATGAATGTCACTGATCGGCGTCCTCTCCAAATGAGTGCTCAGATGCTATTGACGGAGGAGATGTTCACAGACTTTTGTGCTGGCTAGCTTTCCTTTCACTGGTATTTCTATTTTCCTTGAGGAACTCAGTTCTCCCGTATGAGGTCTTAAATTTCCTTGGTGATATATTACATATCAGTTCACATGTTTTTGTAGTAGATGCCTTCGGCAGTGAAATGGCTGAATCCTTCTTCTTAGGACTGGACTTGGTCTGTGTGCTTACTGCTGTTTGTGTTGGTGTTTGCCCCTTTGGTTGTGATCTTGTTGTAATTGATCTTTCGGTCATTATTGCCCTATCAAGCCATTACTTCTTTATAATGCAGAGGTAATAATTACGACAAACAGTTCTAACATAAATCACCTGGAAGTATGCCAAAATCAGGCCCTGCGACTAATAACCAGTGCATCAAAATCAACTCCAATCACGGCATTGCGAGCCTTAACTCGGAACTGTCTAATATATCTAACTTTAGAGGAGCAGGCACTAATACAGCATGGAAAAGTGTTGCAGTTAATAACAACAGAATGGGAGAAAAGATTATTACAACCAGTCAAGATGAAAACACAAACAAGTTTCCTACACAAAGTTATGGAATTAGAAACATATCTGAATCTTCCCAATTCTAAAGAAAACATTTTAATCAAAGTAAACCCACTGACTTTTGAACCAATTAATAATAAATTAGATTTAGAACAAATAGTTACAAAATCTGAAACTTCCAAACCTGTACTAAGAGCATTAGCATTAGAAACTGTGAACAATAGATACCCACCGGAAGAATGGTTACATATCTACACGGATGGATCTAATTTGGACAACAATTCAGAAGCAGGAATTAAGAGTGCACAGTTCTCATTCTATCAACCAGCAGGATACCACACAACTAATTTTGATGCAGAAGTATTTGCTATTCAAATTTCACTCCAACACCTTCTATACAGAATAGATGAATTCAAAAATGCTGTCATACTGTCTGATTCTAAAGCAGCATTATATGCAATAAGTTCATATAAAATGAGGCCTATCCAAATTAAAGAATGTCACAAAATAATCCAACATCTTCAAAAACTATAGAAAAGAATTATATTACAATGGATACCTGCATATTGTGGAATTGCTGGAAATGAATCAGCTGATTTTCTTGCCCGAAAAGGTGAAAATTTAATTCTGAACAGAAGTAAAAGCTTACCCTTTACAACCATAAAAAGATAATCAAAAGCAAATATAAAACCAAACAAAACCCATCAATATCTAACAAAGTCTAAGATAAAAAATGGAACATTTTAATTAAGAATCTAGAAAATATTCCAGAAATCTTACGTAAAGCTGCAGTGGCATATTTTAGATTACTTACGGAACATAATTATTTGGCAAACACTTACACAGAATAGGAATTTATAAAAATCCAAATTGTCCTTTGTGCAAAAAAGAAGAGGAAATGACTGAAGAACATCTTTTACCTTTGGAAGCCCTACCTGCCGGAACCACTACACAGAAATATTGGAGAGCAAGAAAGCTAATGATTTCATTGCCAAAGCCTAGCATTTGAAAACAACAACATATTATTGCCATGTTTATGTCACTAGTTTGTAATGTGATTTCACGTCTAGGTACCGGCTTACCTGCAATTGCACTATAAGGGTCCTAGGGAGAGAAGGCTGATGAATACGCAAGAGTTTCCGGGCTTCCAAGTAGGACACTCTCTCTCTTACCCAGATCTCTTGGATCACCTTTTCCTCTATAAATTGCGGGCATTCTCTGGAGCTAGATGAATGATTAACACTACAGTTAACACATATTGCAGTTGAAGTACAAGCATTACAATTTCCCTGCAGGCAACGCAAGTAGCAACTCCTTTACAAGAATCACTCATGTGGCCAAATCGCTGGCATTTAGTGGACTGGATAAATACTGCCTCACTTCCATTGCTTCAGACCTTGCCTTAATCCTTCGCGGGAGATCTACCCGATCAAAGGTAAGAAACAGTGTATGAGTGGACACTAGTTCACCTCTTTCTTGCGGTGAACTCGATATACATTAGTCACACCTTGTTCCGCCAAGTTTTCCTGAATCTCCTCATTGGACATACTGTCCACTGCACTGGTGTTTATAACACCACATGAGGAGTGTAGGGTCCTATGCAATTCAAAGCACACCAAATAGCTTGCAAGCATTTTGGCAAAATAAATTTTGCAGTCTGCGTTGGGGAAACTGCTTCGACCAGGAGTGGGCCATTGCGAGATCGAGTACATGATTTTACTGGATCAGCAATATTATCTAGACCCTTCTGATTGATAAACAGATTCATGGTAGTAAGTTTTTGACCTTCCTCAGTTCTAAAACCAACCAAATTGCGAGGACCACAAGACTCAGCTATTTCCTTTCTACGTTTTATTTTAAGGTTTACCATATGAAATGGAATGAGCTTCATCACACAGTGCTCCCCACCCATCACAGAGTCCAACAAGGGGTCATCCTACTGGGATGACAGGGCTACACCGGGAATATAGCGGGCTCATCGTCCCACTCACCTTGGAGTTCGGGTGTATGAGCTAGTCCTGGCTGATGGGCTAGGAGTGGGTTAGTCCCTAAACTCCCATTTAGGTTAATTAGAAACCAAAGTGCTGTACTGGGTGTAAACCCCCTCCCTGAGTTCTGTAAGAGAAAACCAGGCTCAGATGTGCATCCCTCAACCTACCGGGATAAACCTCTCCTCCACACGGGTCTCCACGCTCGGTCTACACGTGGATGGGGGTTTTGTCTTACCCCTCGCCTCTAAGAGGATACCCTAACGAGGGTGTCATGGTGGCTCGGGACCCCCGGTAGGCCAAACCCAAACTGACAAATTTAGGTCCTTGGGGGGACACCAGAGGTAGTGACAGAACAGGAATATTACAGAATGACATTTCTGATGCTATAAAGCAAAACATTAAGAAGTACAGATGTAGCAAAGGCCACTATGGAAAATCAAAATCAAGGTGAGGATATTTACCTCCAGAACTTAATATCAGAAAAATGTGAACCAACTTTTGCAACAAAAGAAGATTAAGAAATCCACCAGTCTGCCCATTGACAAAATATAAATTTATACTTTACTTCTTCAATCTTTCATTCCATAGACAACGCACTGACACATACTCAACCTTCAAAATGGGACTGATACTCTTTAAGACAGGCAGATGTGGAGAGGAAAAGGAAACTAAGAACAATGTTCAGACTGCAAAAGCTGCATTCATAAAGGTTTCATCAGCTATTGAAAGAGAACAACGCCAAAGCAATTACTGTTTGCTTTGATATGTAGCAGAATAAATCGATGCCTGAACTTTCTGTAAGCAAGGTATTCTATGCAAGGCAGGTGTGGCTGTATAATCTATGCACAGTAATTCCATCTAAAACCCAGAACAAAGTAATTTCCTTGTATATATGTTTATAAACTGAATTTGCTAAAGGCTTCATCCAGTTGCCGCAGCTATGCACCACGTCTTGTTGGAACTTGAAGATTAAGTTCAATAACGCCACTCTACTATTCATTTATTTTCAGACTCTTGCTCTAGTCAGAACAAAAATAGTGTGGTTATGTTCATGCTTATTGCTTTCCTGGAGAAGAGAAAAAAAGTTTCCTGCATTTCACATAGCTACCCACTACGCTGGCAAAGTAATATGCCTCCTGATAAAGTTTTTGGCAGTATCGAAAGAGTTAAGAAAAAAAGAGAATATCTTGAGCCCTGATGAGTAACATCAGATATTACAAAATCAGAGCTGTGCGAAATTGTTGCTCAAAGATTGGAAAGCCTGCCTCGGTAGCATAGATGGTAGTGTGTCTACCTCAAGTTCAATAGGTCCCAAGTTCGAATCTCGGTTAGGGTGAGCTAACTGGATAAAGCTTTTCCTGGGGTTTTCTCTTATCCTGGAAGACGAATGCCAGATATCTCTAAGCTTCATGGACCCCAGATTCATTTTAGCATCATTTCACAAACTTCTTCGTCCTATATGACTTAACATTGGAGGACATAAACTACACCAAAAAAAAAATAAAAGAAAAAGAAGAAGAATACTGGAAAACTAAGAACCTGAAAGAAGGTGCAAAACAAACACTGAGGTCAGAGCTTCCTTTCAAAATGAATAGCCAGTGAATCATAACATATTCCAAGCAATCAAAGGAAAACCATAAGGTATGTGTAACAGTTCAAAATACATTTTCTGCTTGGCTTGTGGAGGTGGATGTGATGAAAGCACGCAGCAAGCCCTGTAGTAAATTCCTGCTTCAAACTCAAAATGTCACCAGAATTAATAGAGTAAGGAAAGCGGATGTTCAAAATGTAGCTCTAATATTTGAAATTCCAGAAACTGCAAAAGATTTCTATAAAGATGTATAATAACGTTTAAAGCTTACTTATTCATATTGTTAGAAATTTCTTTGTATGTATTCAGTATGTTTGTTATATAAATAAAACAAATTATTATATTGTCATTGCTCATGTAGCAGGACTTAGCTTTCAATAATTACGAAGAAAATGAAGCTAGCTACAGTGAAGCAATGAATATTACACATATATAACTATTTGCAACAAAAAAAACCACACTGATCTTAAGAAAATGATGTCAATTTTTCATATTAATTGAGATCGATTTCACAAACAAATCACTTGCATCTTCAGTCAACAAGGAGAGCTTAAACTTACAATAAATTAAAGAAGGCATTCAAATTCGAAAACTCATGGGGATGAAATGGTTGTAAACACCTTACAAGTAGTGGAATTAGCCGCTTAGCAATCACTCTCGAGGGTTGTGCGTGGCTATGATACTCTGGTCTCAAATTTGTTAAAATGCCACAATGGTATGGGATGCAGATTGCTTTGGAAAATCAATTTCCTCCATTTACATTTAAAATTTCTCTGGAAATTCTGGGTGATGAACAAAGAGAACAATTTCATCTCAACATTTCCGTCACCGAGAAGAGGTATCAAGGTCGTAGGGACCTATTATGTGTTTCAAATAGTAGGGTATTTGTGTCTGAGCGATATTAGGTGAGCAACCAATCGGCGTCCTGCGGTGTTGTCATATTGCATTTCCCCTAAGTGGAGTGTCAGGAGTGGCACACTAATCAATCTCTAATAAATACTCTCACCCAATTATCGGAAACCCGACCAACGACAGCTGAGAAGGGACCAGAGGCATGCGGGCCACACCCTCCCATTAATCATAGTCACTAACTGAGGGGATGATTAGGAAAGTGTCACTTGTCGCTGGCCGCCCCTTTCCCCCTACCCTGCCGCCTGGAACTTTCGCGGTGATTCACTGAAGCGAGAGACTTCTTGAAAAACAGTGATATTCTTATAAAAAGGGCTGCAATGAGTGAGTTCAGTCAGTGCTTGGAAAGCAGCGAAGGAGCCCCATGTTAGGGAACAGACTGTGTACGGGCAACGGAAGAGTGTAGGTAAGTGTGAGCGTGCCGTGGCACTGTAACGGACGAACTGGGGAATCGTAATTGTGTGCATTACGTGATTCTGTGTAATTGGCAAGTGCTCAACTGTAAGTTAGTGGTAATAAAGAATATTTTGAGTTTCTGCAATTGGACTTTTAATTTCGCGAACCCACAAAGTCACAATACTACTCGTGCTAAGACAGAAATTCAGATTTTGCAAAATCTGATCTATGAGAAAGGAGAGAGTAATTAATTTAACATAACTGTAAAAATTCAATACTTTAGCTCAAATAGTTTTCTTAATACAAATAAATAAAATAGATGCCATTATATTATAACAGTGCATGGCGTCGTAAGCACTGTAATGAATATCATTATTGGTTGGCATGTATGCGTGAACGTATACCTGAAGTTCTCAGGACTGAAATTTAAACATTTGACATGATGTGTTAAAAGCAATATGTGCCTTGAATAAGCCAAGGTGTTTGGTAAATTCGATGAGAGGAAATGATACACTTCTTCCTAGTCTCGCAGAACGTGTCTGGTCACATTATATCTTTGGTTATGAGTGGTTCGTAATCTCTATTTACTCGAGAGTTCAAAGCAGCATTATTCAAGTTACTCTTCCATGGAAAACTGTATCAGCTGGATCAATAAGACACGATCCACCTTCCCCCTTACTACTGCTAGAACAATCCAATAGAGTTAATGTCAGCTCAAATTATGTTGCAAACAGAATAATATTTTTAAACTGACTGATGTTGAACGACTCATTCACGAAGAAATTGACAAGGAACACAAAAGGACTGGGGAAACTGCGTGAAATATCTGATAAACTACAAGAAGACCACATTTGGAAAGAAATAGCATGCAACGAGATTTTGGAACCTATGATCACAAATTTGCAGTACTCAGACTTTGAAGACAATGACAATGACAAATTGTCTCTTAACGTAAATAACATTCATAGCTATACGGATGCACTTCTGGTATTGTTGTTGGATTAGAAAAATAAGTAATTCTTGAACCATAATTAACTTTAAACTAAATATTTAAAACATTTGTGCAATATACAAATATTAATGCCGTAATTGTGATTTCAACATCTGCAATATTATAAAACTTTGGAAAATTCAGTTTGCGTTCTCTTGCATCTAGCTGCACAAACACTCACAAGTGTGCGAGAAAGAGGGAGATATAAAACGAGTGGGGATAATGAGGTGGCAATTGTGAAGACCCTAATGCATCTGATTGGTTACAGGTGTGAACTCTTTCCCTTTCAAACACATACTAGTAACAATGGGGGTTATTGTTGGTTTATTGTGTGCGAAAGCAGGCAAGAGTACAGGGGGCAATCACATGCCACCACACACTTTTCGGTTATACATAGAGTCCAAATATTATTTCATGCATGTACAACATTTTGAATTATTCTTAATTCACCATGATGTATAGTACTATGCCACACTTCATATTATATTTACACGTACGCTCGACGCTACTTACACACCGCACGCCATAACAACACTACACTCAACTGACTGTCGCTTCCGGTATTGATCGGCCCGAAGTTTCCCGAATCTCCTTTTATGGAGGGGGAAATCATTCTCGAAGCTTCGTGTCACTTCGAATGGCAGGAGGAGGGGTAAACGAAGACTCAGCTACCCCTCCTGTCTCCCCTCTCTCCACCGGCCATCATTTATTGATCGGCATCGCGAGTCTGCCACCTGGGTAACAATATGATCTCCTGAAAGTTCGGTGTTCCATAAGCAAGTTCCACAAGCCCTACATTGCTGCCACAAATAACTGGTGCACCATCTATTGTTCAAGACAAAGCTTAAGTGGTTCGATATCTTTTATGTGTTTCAAATGAGAATAATTCTGGCTTGCAGTGAATCAGATGCATTACAGCCTTCACCATTGTCACCTTGCTATCCGCACTATTTTTATATTTCCTTCTTTCTCGTACACTTGCATGTTTTCTTACCTGAATAACATAGTGGTTTAAGTATGAAATCTGGGACTTACGTAGCTACAGCATTGTAAGTCGCCACAAAAGGTGCGTGTCTCATAGCATATGAGAACCCCTAGTGGTCTACCGGGAAACATATGAGTCAGTTGGTGAATTTAATGTCATGTCAGCATGTTGGCCATAGCACAGTTGGTTAGAGCAACCGCACGGAGAGCAGGAGATCCATGGTTCAAATCCTGGCTATGGCATTGAACTTTTCAGTCTGGCTCTATTCATTCAAACCTTAGCCTACACACGGCTAGTGTGGAACAAATGATTATTTCCCTTAAGTAGTGAATATTTGAAAAACATGAAATCTACAGTAAAGCAAGCATATTGCATGTAAATGGTCTTTATTTTTATTCAGTGTTAGACTGCTTAATATATTTAAAATAAAAACATCCTAAAATTACAGCTTTGTTTTTATTTATCGTTTCCTATGTTCCAGTGATATGTTACCTTTAAAATTTAATGCCATAGAAATGTCTTGGACTAAAAAACAAACTGTAACACAGAGCTTTATTATTTTCAGAATTCTAAAGTATATAAATATGCATCCAGAAAGTAAATCACGATAACCGATAAAGAGAACAGAAACATCACTAAGTAAGAACTATCGGAATAATTAAAAGGTTCACTGGCTAATTTTCAACATAGTCATCACCATTGTTAAGGCATTTATCGTAATGGTGCACCATCAGTTGTATGCCTGAGTCATAGGACTCTGCTGCCAATGTCCAGAGCCAGGAAGTTACTTCTTTCTGCACTTTAGTGCCATTGCCAGACAACTTCACGAGATGGAAGATATGAAAATCACTTGGGGTAAGTTCGGGGCTGTAGGGTGGATGGTCAGAGATCTCCCATCCAAACTTATTCAACAGGCATTGGCTGTATGTATTGCACATCTCTTGTTCTGGCTTGCCATCCTCAGTATTTATAGTCTCTCCTCACATTAAAAACTTGCACAAGAGGACACCATGTCGATTCCGGAACACAGTGTACATAATTTTCTAACAGAAATTATCTCCTGGCCTTCACAAGTGACCACTATGCTGCCAATGCATTGATTTTTTCTCTGTTGAGAAATGTCACCTTTCTCTGTGTACCACTGTAGGAATGTCAATGCTGCAGCCAGATGTCTGGTTTTGTGTTCATCTGTCAGTTGCCTAGGCATCTATGTTGCACACACTGTGAAAACCAAGCCAAGACAAAATTTTGTGCAAAAGCAAGCGAGACATCTGAGGAATGAACAAGAGAGTTCCGAAATTGTGAAGCACCTTTTCTATACAGCTGCTGTCTGCACACGTTCCAATACTTCTGGTATCAACAGGAATGGTCAGCAACAATGGTCTTCATCATGAATATTAGTTCATCCTTTGATGAATTGTCATACCATACTGTTGCATATAATGTCGTGTCCATACACATGACACCACTGGCGATGGATATCTGCTGGAGATGGCTTTTCAGCATACAAAAGTCAGATGACTCTCCTAGCACAGCACAGTAATCACTGCAGTCAAGACTGAAACTTTACTGCTTTATTCTCACATACTTCCTATCTACTTTCTGTGCATGCACATTCCTATCCGACTGGCAGTAAGTACCATCTCTGGATGCGATCACCGCTTACTTTCTGTATACATCTCAAATTTCATTCAGAACATTATCTTCTACATTTTACCCATAATGTTGATCATATAAAAGAAATAATTCAATGCATGAGTACTGGTGATTATCCAACTCTGCAATGAATGGTATGTGCAGTGGTCGCATTGCTGCAAAACAGCTGTTTAAAACCTAATGACGCTATATTGCTAAGAATATCTTAAGAATTCTTTCCAAGAACTTCCAAAAATGTAAACACACACACTGGAGTAAAATAAGACCTGAAGCATTCCTGGCAACGAATATGCCCAATTTCTTCTCGGGCAGCAAGCCAGGTGAGCAGATGATTAGAAATTGACGTTTTGGGAATGTGCATCTCTCCCATCATCAAGATATTTATTAAATGTTATAACCACAAATGAAACACTGGATATAACACAAATATAAACAAAGACAAAACACTATCAAAATTCACATTACTGAACAAAAGACTTTTCAGTAAATTAAATACCAGGTCACGAGATGGTGTGAGTATAGAAAATTAATTGGGTCAAAGAAACGTCACTATATAACTTGATTATCAAGCTGTACCGATCTTTACTTCTTAAATCCACGGATTTCCGTTTTTAAGGCCGGTTTCCAAGAGGAGCTGAACTGAAATCCAGCATCGTGATTAGGCATGCTCCTCTTGGAGGAAATGGTCAAAGCATCCTTAATTCTCCACTCCCAGTAACTGTTCCAATACGTAGAGAATATGAAGCAGCTCCTAGATGATCCAGCCTACAGGATTCTCGATAAGAATCCTACCTCTTCCATCAAACTATACAACTTATTGAAAGATCCTGCCTTACTTCAGAAATTAAGAAGGTGGTGTCACTGTCAGGTTCCAGGCCTCCTAGAATGTATGGACTTACGAAGATGCACAAACCGTACGATCCTTTACGCCCCATTGTGGATGCCAGGAGCTGCCCTACATATCGGCTGGCACGTCACCTGGCTGATCTATTACAACCTCTGGTAGGGGATTGTCCACATCATGTGAGTAATTCCACACAGTTTGTACATACACTTAGGAACATTACCACTGGCCCTCTGATCTTCTTGTCAGCTTCGACATAGTTTCTTTATTTACAAGAGTACCACTTCAGGAAGCCATCCAACTTCTTCCGGCTTATATCACAGAGCTCTTCCGACATACCCTGAAATCCACTTTCTTCTTGTTTGGTGGTACTTTCTATGAACAAGAAGACGGAGTAGCAATGGGCTCCCCTTTGTCACCAGCTATAGCTAATTTCTAGACGACCATCTTGGCAATATGCAACAGTTACAGGAAGCAGAGAATTAAGGAGGCTTTGGCCATTTCCTCTGAAAGGAGCATGCTTAATCGTAATGCCGGATTTCAGTTCAGCTCCTCTTGGATACCGTCCTTAAAATGGAAATCCTTTCAACTTAAGAAGCAAACATCAATACAGCTTGATAATCAAGTTCAGTGGTTACGTTTCTTTGACCCAATTAATTTTCTATACTCACGCCATCTCCTGACCTGGCATTTAATTTACTGAAAACAATCTTTTGTTCAGTATTGCAAATTTTGTTAGTGTTTTGTCTTTCTTTATATTTGTGTTATATTCAATGTTTCATTTGTGGTTATGACATTTAATAAATATCCTGATGATGGTAGCAATGCACACCATCGAAACGTTGATTTCTAATCGTCTGTTCACCTGGCTTGCTGCCCAAGAAAAAAATTGAGCACACACTGGAGTGTTTCGTTAACTACTAATAATGATATATGTATGATATTGTACCCTAAACATATTACTCTGCTTTACCTTTGCCATGATATACAAGCACATGCTAAAGAGAATGTTGTATCAATTCTGGTTTAAGTATGAATCTGACCAAACCTACACATGCAACACTTTTTTCCTCTATCTGATTCTAACCCTGATATATAAATCTACTGAAACTATTTCCCCATCCATAGATTTGTCTACATCACAGATAATGACAGCAAAACCTAATACAGTGTGATCCATATAAACTTGAACCATTTCAACAGGACATATGTCCCTTTGAAAGCTTGTAGAATGTAGGAATTTGTTTTAATGGTCTCAGTGGCTCTGGGAGAATTGACAACAGTGACAATTGTTGACAGTTGACAGTCTTAAATGTGCAGCCATAACAGCAACATGCAGTACTCAGTACGAGAGCTAGTTTACATTTTGAAAACATATTGAAAGACAAATTCCTTGGTAACAACACAACGGAAATTTCGAAGAGAATTTAATGTACGTGATGTTCCGACAAAGCAACAATTTTATCGCTCATAAGAAAGCTGTAGACAACTGGTATACTCATTAGTGAGAATGGTAAACATAGACCACCATTGAATGCGAAGACAGTTACAGATGTTTGCAGAAGGCTATTGCATTCTCCAAACAAATCATTGCTCCGAGTGAGCCAGCAATCAGGGTATTCATATGCAACATGTCAAAGAGCTGTGAAGAAATCTGGATTACGACCTTACAGAGTGCACATGGTGCAACAAATGAAAGAAGCAGATCATGATAAACGAATCAGTTACTGATTACGTAGAAAATGAAGCTAGTTACAGTGAAGCAATAAGTATTACACAAATAAAAATATTTGCTACTAAGGCTCCACTTATCTTAAGAAATTGATGTTAATACTTCTTTCTTATGGAAAGTGATTTGCTTTTGAAATCGATTTCCATAAGAAAGAAGTATTAACATCAATTTCTTAAGATAAGTGGAGCCTTAGTAGCAAATATTTATATTTGTGTAAGCATCAGTTACTGTCGATGGTTTCAGGGTTCTCTTATTCCACATCTAGACATTTTCTCCATAATGTGATTTACAGATGAGACATGGTTTCATCTGTCAGGCTACTAAACACACAAAACACCAGATATTGGGCAGCTGTAAACCCCCAAGTGATTCACGAAACCCCACTGCATGATGAAAAGGTTGGAGTATTGTGCACAGTGTCAGCTTCCAGGATCATTGGTCCCATTTTCTTTGATACGACTGTAGACACTGAAGTTTATATGGGTATCTTCAATACATTTGTGGAGCAGCTGGATGATATCGAATTGAGAGGTTATCTCCAGCAAGATGGAGCAATGTACCATACATCTAATGACACCATGGAACTTGTAACCTCACCAGGTTTTTTCCAGTGGGGGTATCTTAAAAAAAGAATAGGCCATGGACAATTGATGTTCTCAAGGAATCCATTCAAAATGAAATAAGTAGCACTGGCAAGGATACTCTCCATAAAACTTCAGATAATATGGTGAGATGAGTGCAAACATGTATAGATGCTGGTGGAGGACACTTCCAACATTTTCTCTGAGATGTAAATAGTGTAGTGTAATACATATGTAAAATATGAAGCTATTAACAGTGAAGCAAATATCACATAATGAATTTTAAAATACCGGCAGTTGATTCTGTTTTTAAATTTCTTTTATTTTCAGATTTTGGTAGTACTAACAAGAGCATATCAACATCTAACATCCATAACCATAGCGACAACTTTGTTTCTGGCTGAAGATGTGTGTAAGTTCATATGAAATTGCAATCCCGGAGAATTTATAAGAAAATTATCATCATTTCTTATAAGTGAAGTTTTAAGTTACAAATTGTTATATTTGTATATAGTTTTATGTAATCTCCCGATTGTGTATTATATTCTCCCAAAGTTGCACATGTGTCCTGTTATTGGTTCAAAAGTTATGGCCTATTGAAATGGTTCAGGTTTATATGGATCGCACTGTATATATTGAAAACTTACTCATCAACAGCAGAAGGTCTGCAGATAAGCAGGGAAGTATCCTGTTTACTATTGGAGGAATTTCTGATTGTTCTACCATTCCTTTCATTGAATACAAAATGAATTTAATTTCAGATGTATGATCTGAATTTTGACTGCCATTTAGGAGTTTCCTACCTAATGCCTGGAATAAAATCATTCTTGTCCATCACAGAAATCTGTATTACAGTAATAGGGCATATATTAAAAGACTTATTTAGTCATACTTTATTAAAACTTCAATAAGTCTTTTAATATGAAATTAGCTTCAATTTTAACAATGCTTTTATGCATAATTATTTAAAAATGCAGATATTCATAAATACTTAGCTTTATATTGCATTTACTCCACATTGCACAAACTTATTTATGTATAAAGTTAAAACTCCATTATACCTTGTTTCACATAAGCTTGCCAAGTATCTCTTAACGGCACGTGACCTAATCACCTCTCATTGGTTGCTGTTGTGGTAATGACTGTCGTGCGGTAAAAATTAGTTCGTTATTTAACATGGTGATGTATCATTATATGTTGGAAGAGAATTGTCAAATTTATATTTTCGTAACTGTTTTAATTAAATATATTATGCAACAGAGTTGATTTATCTGAAAGCGTGTTAATTCTTAAACGAAGTAAAGAGGAGGTTCCTTTGCTCTCAAGCACATGGCACGATAGCACGTGATTTAGCGGTAGTGGTGACATGTGTTTATATGTCTTTTATCACTGACCTTGTTTTGAACTGGATTAATCATGCGTCGCCATTCGAGAGTGCAGGAGCTAAATTATTTTATTGATCGTTTATTGCGCATGTACTTATTATATGTATAATGGCAGAGTCTACCGCCAGTTTTTCGCTGAAGTATCGCAAGGATAATTATTTACAAACAGGCGAAAAAAGAATTGTGTTGCATGTGTTTAATGCACTCACAGAGAAGAATCCGTCTTTGTCAGTGAGAGAAGTCGAACAGCTGTGCTCTGCAGTTACAGGTGTGAGTGTTAGATCCGTAGGAACATCGCGACATGAAATTGAGGAAACAGGAAAACTTATCACTCCAGGCTAAAGCAGGAATAAACAAAAGTGCGTGCTCGGAGAAAATACGTGAAAAGTGTTGTGCGTCGTCATGTGTGTAGTTTTTCTTTAGTAACGAACTCCCTAACATAAGTAACATTTCGTCTGCTGTAAATTAGGATGCAGATTTACCAAATTTCAGCAGATTGCTTATACAGCTGGGATTTTTGAATGAAAAAAGAGGCAAGAAAAATGTGCTAAAAGACAGGGGTGATATTGCTGTGTGGCGAAGACGTTATTTAAGGACAACCACACTGCACCGAGATACAAATCGCAAAATATACACGAAGAACACACGAAAAGTAAAGTATGGTGTGACACGACTTTTAAGACTGAAAGACAAGCACTTTTGAAAGGTATTTGTGCTGGTTTAAAAAATCCCAGTGGAAAAGGCCAAAGGCCTTTCATTATAAACTCTTTCAGTTTCATTGCTCAGTCATTCTGTTTCAATTTTCTCAGTTCATTATAAACTTGTATTTTTGCATGCCTTCATATCCTTATTTGTATGATTTTATTTATCTTCCCGGCAATTATTACATTTACTGCAGGTCTAAATGTGACGGGAAGGCACCGCCTATGGCCTATGACATGAAAGTATTAGCCAATTAGGGCGAGGGGGAGGGTAGTTGAACGCGGAGTGATACATTTCAGCGGGGCAAGGTTATATGAAACAGAGATTAGTTTACTTCAGTCAAGATATTTGAGGAACCTGTTTCTTTAAAAACGCAAACAATGTTCTCTAACAAACTGTAATTTTATCTTTGATTTGAGATTTTGGGGCCTATCATCATAAACTTACAATTTTTGGATAATGAATATAATGACAATGAAAAAGTGTCCCTTGAACGTGACATTCATAGCTATATGAATGCGTCTCTGAGTGTTTCGTTGGAGTAGGAGAACAGGTATAATTATTCCAATGTGTAAGGACTATGATACAATGAAGCAGAAAATTAATATAATTCAGAGTCAAACTAATGCTCAATGCTCCACTTATTGCTAGTATTTACCTAGAACGTATGTTGTTAGGATCTTCCTAACATCATCAGCTGTTGTCGACTAATGGACGTTGGCTTGGAGAACTCACTGGGGGCGATAGATGCGTCTCTGTCGGTATCTTGATCTTTGTCCAAGGTCCAGCTGCATTAACCATGTGGGAAAAAATCTTTGTAAAGAAATATGAAAGAAAATTGTTTAATTTTGACACTACCTTTGAAGAAATCCCAAACTTCAAGTTCATCAAGATACCGACAGAGATGCACCTATCTCCTCCAATGAGCTCACCAAACGAACCGTTAGTTGACAGCAGCTGATGAGGTTAGGAAGATCCAAACAAAACGCATTCTAGGTAAATACTAGCAATAAGTGGAGCATTGAGTATTAGTTTGACTCTAAATTATATTAGGTATAATTATTTTTAAGCTATATATTTAAAATATCTGAGTAATATAGAACAATCCATGTTGCAAATGTGATTTCAACAACTGTATTAATTTAAAACGTGAAAATTGAGTTTGCAATCCCTTCTGTCTTGCGCTAAGAAAACATGCAAGTGTACGAGAAAGAAGGAAATATAAAAATAGTGCGGATAGCAACGTGACAATGGTGAAGGCTGTAATGCATCAGATTCGCTGCAAGCCAGAATTATTCTCATTTGAAACACATAAAAGATATCGAACCACTTAAGCTTTGTCTTGAACAATAAATGGTGCACCAGTTATTTGTGGCAGCAATGTAGGGCTTGTGGAACTTGCTGAAAAATTAAAACACCGAACTTTCAGATCATATTGTTACCCAGGTGGCAGACTCGCGATGCCGATCAATAAATGATGGCCGGTGGAGAGAGGGGAGACAGGAGGGGTAGCTGAGTCTTCGTTTACCCCTCCTCCTGCCATTCGAAGTGACACGAAGCTTCGAGAATGATTTCCCCCTCCATAAAAGGAGATTCGGGAAACTTCGGGCCGATCAATACCGGAAGCGACAGTCAGTTGAGTGTAGTGTTGTTATGGCGTGCGGTGTGTAAGTAGCGTCGAGCGTACGTGTAAATATAATATGAAGTGTGGCATAGTCCTATACATCATGGTGAATTAAGAATAATTCAACATGTTGTACATGCATGAAATAATATTTGGACTCTATGTATAACCGAAAAGTGTGTGGTGGCATGTGATTGCCCCCTGTACTCTTGCCTGCTTTCGCACACAATAAACCAACAATAACCCCCATTGTTACTAGTATGTGTTTCAAAGGGAAAGAGTTCACACCTGTAACCAATCAGATGCATTAGGGTCTTCACAATTGCCACCTCATTATCCCCACTCGTTTTATATCTCCCTCTTTCTCGCACACTTGTGAGTGTTTGTGCAGCTAGACGCAAGAGAACGCAAACTGAATTTTCCAAAGTTTTATAATATTGCAGATGTTGTAATCACAATTACGGCATTGACGAAAAAGCTTAGTAAAATGTGTTTCTTAATGAGGGCGATTACAGGCATGTCAAGCTTGAAAGTTCGGAGAATAGTGTACTTTTCATATATACACAGTTTGTTGGCATATGGTATAATTTTTTGGGGAAATTCTAAAGACAGTTCAAAATTATTCAGATATCAAAAGAAAATAATTAGAATCATAGCAGATGTCTCAAGCACAACTAGTTATAAGCCATACTTCAGTAAATTAGGTATCTTACCACTGCCAAGTATATACATATATGAAACTCTTGTACATATGAGAGCAAGCCTAAGTTTATTCAAAACAAATTCTGAAATTCATATACACAACACTAGAACGATGAATAATTTATTTGTGAAGTCATACAAAACAAAGATGTGTGAAAATAGTTTCACATATGCTGGCTTACATCTTTACAATAAGCTACCTGAATCTATAAAAAGGATTGAATCACAACATCAATTTAAGAAATTGTTATTAAACTTCCTTAGAGCCAATAGCTTCTACACCGTGAATGAATTTTTAAATTTGTAAATATTTAGTTAGCTACCTTAATTATAAATATTGTACTTAGTTTTTAATTTGACGTGTCCTATAACATGTACATGTTTTAATGGATGTATCAATAAATCAAATCAAATCAAATCATAAAACTGCAGTTGCTGCACAGTGATATAAGTAACAGAAATGACAAACTTGAATGTTTAAGAATAAGCTTTAACATAACTTTCTGTAATAATACTGTAAGGATTGCTGAAACGTTTAAAGTGATGAATAACATGAGTAATTCATTGTATTACAAAGAAAGATTAGCATAACATTATAATAGTTTAGTATGTATTAAGCATAATACATGCTTCATTATTAATGAGGTTAGTTGCCTCAAGCATTACCTGGCATTTACCTAAGGTTAGGGGAAAACCTTTAGAAAGAACCTTAAACACATAATGAAATATGCAAATTAAAGTACAAAAACAATTAAATCAGTGTAATCACAGTATTGCACTATACCATATCATTAAGCAGTTTGAGAAAAATGACTGCTATTAGGCAAAAGATTAGTTTAATAGTATTAGCTACTAGTCATTCAGAAACTGTAAACATTATAGAGGTATGGAGATTTAACTGTATTGGAACACCACAGTGAAGCGAAAAATTATTAAAGAGGACTGTACTCTACCTTTTTTAGACCTTAAAATCAAAAAAGGCAATGAAAAACTACAATTTGGTATTCATAGAAAAGCAACACACACAGATAATTATATCAAAGCAAATAGTTTCAACCTAATTCCACACAAACATGCAACCATCAACAATCTCACACACAGATTAGTAAATCTACCTCTCAACCAGCAAGAATATGAAAACAAATACCATCAAATCTTAAAAACTGCAATTAAAAATGGATATGGAAAAAACCTTGTAGATAAAAAACTAAAATTATTCAAACTTCAAAAGAGATTAAAACAGATCACAGCTCTCACACCAATAAAACAAGAAACTAGATTTGCTAAATTTACTTACCACCCCTGGGCCACAAAAAAGTTCCAAAAAATATTCAAGAAATACAATATAACATTGGTACCAAAAAACAATTACAACATTAAAAACCTACTTCACAGTAATAATACTGATAAGAAAAAACCAGAGGAAAAGTCAGGCATTTACAAAATTATGTGTAAAGACTGTGAAAAAATTTACATAGGGAGGACAAAAAGAAACATAGGCACTAGAAAGAAAGAACACTTCAGGCACTTAAGATACAAAAATATTGATAAGTCCGCAATAGCAGCTCATTTCTGGTCTGAAAATCATGAAACTGAAGATAGCACAGAATTACTAGAATACGTACAAAAACATAGTGAACTCGTCATATGGGAGAGGATATACATAGAAAAACATAAAAACCAACTAATGAACTTTGAAATCCCGCTAGAAGAGAATCCCTCATTTCAGTTCATCGCTAAATCAACAGATAGCAGCAACAACCCCAGAATTACCCACACCGCTGGATCTAGCGTCAGTCGCACAAGAGCCGTAGATGCAAACGAAGATTTGCGAAACATGTCCTCAAAATAGGTACGAAAGTGAAGCAGATGTGTAAGAAATACGACTCATCTAAAATTTAATAATTATAGAGGTACATTAAAAAAGTGAGTGTTAATTGAAGAATTTGAAGAAATAACCTTAATTAGGCAATTTACTGCTTCTGTAACTGCCTAAATAAATCTCAAAACATTATCTATTTAAAAATTTACAATGCATATAAAAACAACTACCACTGAATTGGTCAACAAAAACAAGTACAAAAAAGGTCTGAAATTATACAGATCTGAATATTTTCATCTATTTTTCATGGCCTGTGGTAACCATCATTTATTCAAAAATGATATTTTTCTTATCTTTAATGTATTTATAAATTAGAAATGGGACACATGTTTTAATTATATACATGTGCATTCCATGTTTTTCCCACAGTCTTATGCTATCTGGCACTTTGAAATTTGAGATAAAACGTTCCTCCAAAGAACTAGTTTAGCCAAAATTATCCAGAAATTCATATAACTGATTGTGGAGGTTTTGTAAAAGTAACATCAGATTCTCACTGGCATATGATAATTTGTAGGTTAAGTTAGAAAGTGATTGAAATCTCCAACGAAGTTCAGTGAAGTTCAGCTTCAATATTGGAACATTCACTTCTTAATTTTTGTATCTGAAAATAAAATCAACGTAATGTAATGCCACTAGGATTTTATTTTTCCATGAATGATTTTCACAGCAATCCACTGAATAACATGTTATAGCACCTTAAAGTACAACAGCTATTCACAGTAGACCTCCAATAATAATGACAATTTTAAATCTGATTATTCTGATCTCTCGGTACCTGGAGAATGTAGCCAAGCTCACGCGATGATGTATCAAATGCTGCTTCTTCCACAGGAATGCAAAAATTCTTCCAAGATGGAATATTGGCCAAGCCACAGAATATCAAACCACTACAAATTTAAAAGTTGCAGCATAACTTGAATCAACCAATCGCCTTCGTGATCCAGTATGCCAGCGCCTGTCTTTTCAGTCGGCGAACTAAAATCTCTTGGTTTCACTCGTTTCACTCTTGCGTGTAACAGTTTCCGGTTCAAGATGGTAGATAGTATAGTTGTAGCATGAAGGTCGTCTAGAATAAATATGAAATTAGTACCAGAGGCTTTTGAGAAGGATATAACAACGGATAAAAAAGTGCTTGGTAACTTCAAGGGTAACAATGAAAATAAAGGCAACACCTTCAACCGAAATACGGACAAGTTAAGTTACGCTGAAATATGTGCATTGCAGGAAGCTAGGTGAAGTGACCACAAGCGAGTGCTCCAACTTGGTGAGAAACTCAAATCAATGCAACTATAATAGTTGATCTCTTACAGAAAGACATAATGGAAGCAAAGAAAAAGTTAAGGGCCGGTTAGGAGTAGGGCATTTGGATAATTCAGCATAGCCAACATTACACGTATGGCAACTGGTAGGACGGATATAGGGAATGGGCGGTGGGAGGGAATGCTGTGCAGTGGCGGTGTACCCTCGGTAATGCTGTATCTTAATAACGCAAGAAATAACATTCCACATTGCGGACATTGCCAAATATAGGTACATCTGGAAACAGACATACCTCTAGGGAAATAGTGTAATTTTAAATGCGTGATAGAAGTATGCCTGTAAGAAATTTTGGCTTTCTAATGAAAATATACAAACATTAACTGAAAAAAGCATCCCTATGTGTTAGAAATAAGGATTAAGACATCTACTATTATTTTTGGTTAACAATGATGCTTGTGCACATGTCTAATGTGAGGGTTAAACATTTCTTTATTCGGCAAATTACGTACATTTAACCCTATGATTTCAAAGGTCGAATATAGAACATCATGTTATTTTGCTGTCCTATGAAAAACATTTCTGCGGAATCCATCCCATTGGTTATCGTCTCTCAATGTGCTTTGGGGATAACAGCATCACGCCTTTATTTTGGAACAAAACTAATGTCACTAAAATTAGGCAAGTGAGTCAACCTTGTATATACTTTTCTCCACTTACAAGTTTTTATGAAGACTAGTTTCTGGGGACTTCTCCCCTATCGTCAGCTCTGTGGTAGACTGACGATGCATCCGGTGTCTGCATCTGGCTTGGTGTTGTGCTGCCATCTAACGTCCTGGTAAGTTTGATGACGTCATCTACGGCGGGAATTTCAAAATTCATCAAGAGGTCCTGTTTTTTCGTAATAAATATGTTTTCCCAAATCTGTAGTTCCAGAGGTTTCTTTGCCTGTTTGATCAGTTCTATTTCTTGTTTTATGTTGTGATTCTCAAACCAAAAGTGATGTGATACGGCCGACTTGTCCATTTGTTTGAATTTAATATTTCTGAAGTGTTCTTTCATTCTTGTTCCCAGATTCCTTTTGGTCTTACCAATGTATATCTTGTCACAATCCTGGCAACTCATTTGGTAAGACCAAATACATTGGTAAGACCAAAAGGAATCTGGGAACAAGAATGAAAGGAGACTTCAGAAATATTAAATTCAAACAAATGGACAAGTCAGCCGTATCACATCACTTTTGGTCTGAGAATCACAACATAAAACAAGAAATAGAACTGATCAAACAGGCAAAGAAACCTCTGGAACCACAGATTTGGGAAAACATATTTATTACGAAAAAACAGGACCTCTTGATGAATTTTGAAATTCCCGCCGTAGATGACGTCATCAAACTTACCAGGACGTTAGATGGCAGCACAACACCAAGCCAGATGCAGACACCGGATGCATCATCAAATCTACCACAGAGCTGACGATAGGGGAGAAGTCCCCAGAAACTAGTCTTCATAAAAACTTGTAAGTGGAGAAAAGTATATACAAGGTTGACTCACTTGCCTAATTTTAGTAACAATGGCACTCCACTTTCTGAAATACTTCTTTTTATTCTATATAAAACTAATGTTACTCGCACCCCCCCATAAGAAAAGTTGAGTGCACAAACTGAGAATTACGTATGTATTTAACACTCAGAAGAAAAAAAAAACCAAGTTCCCATTAGTTGCAAATGTTTATATTGCTGTTTTGTACGAAAACATATTTCCGCTAGAATAAAATTCACCTTAAGTGAAGATGGATGCATATGCCTGACCCATACCGTAGGCTAGCCAGCCGTCTCAGATCCGATAGCAAAGTTCTCACGCATGCGCATTTGCGTGACCCAAACCTTAGGCTAGCCAGCCGTCTCGGCTCCGATGGCAAGAAAATGTTGAGGTCCCCACACATAAACACTATTTTTTTTTTTCCATCATGAAAATATTTCAGGAATATAATTGAGCTTATTGGAGAATGTTACTTATGTGTGGATGACCTATTCCTTTTGCCCCACGTTTTAAAATTTCTGTATTTTGTACAGCTATAGTTAATGCATGGTGTAGCAGAAAATTAAAGTGTAATACGATTTATAAGTGCGCTTAATCTTAGTACACATCTAACAGTCACAAGACGTACATTCACCATTTTCAACAAAAAGCGGACAGTAAAATAGATGTGAAAACCATGAGACTGCTATCCATAAATTCAGTGGTCACGTTATGAATGTTAATTTTCAGGTAACTTGGGGTTGGTAGGAGCTAGATAATGTGTCACATGGGTTTTATAGGAGATGTGTGATATTGATATGTGTTTTACTTGGGGTTGGTAGGAGTTAGATAATGTGTAACATGGGTTTTATAGGAGGTGTGGAATATTGATATGCTTTTTATCTGGGGTTGGTAGGAGTTAGAAGATTCTGTAACATGGGTGTTACAAGATGTGTGTCATATTGATATGGGTAAGTAAATGGTGTGAAATTTTGGGTGACAAGTTAATTGGACATTATTTATTGATGGCAGTTTAACAGGTGCAAAGTACAGAAACTTTTTAACGGATGAGTATCCAGTTTTGTTTGAAAATGTGTCTATACAAAGATGGTCACAAATGTGGTACCAACATGATGGATGCCCTGCGGACGCGCAGGTCCCATTAATTGGCCAGCTTGATCTCCTGATCTTACATCACCAAACCTTTCCTTTGGGGCTACCTCAAGGAAAAAGTGTATTGTGAAACACCTACGACACCTGAAAACATGAAGGTGCACATACGAAATGCTTGTGCCAGTATTGAAGATAACATGCTTTTACAGGCACATCAATCGTTCATTCACGGAATTGGTAAATACATTGAGGTAGAATGGCATCAATTTGAACATTTATTACCCTAAGGTACGTGGTGATACTCTGTGTAGCTAGGCCGCACCATGGCTCAGTGGTTACATCGCTTAGCTCTCGCCAAGGCGGCCTGGGTTCGATACCAGGTGACCGCAAAGTGAGATTTGTGGTGGACAAGACGGTGTGGGGCGGGTTTTCTCTGGAATATCCGGTTTTCACCGCCATTTCATTCCACATGTGCTCCATCTTCATCTCATGTATCATCAGTGTCACCGCCTGCGGTGCCGTATGTAGTAAAAGCTGTCATTAAACACTACACACACACACACACACACACACACACACACATACACACACACACACACACACACACACACACACACACACACACACACACACACACACACACACACACACACACACACACCGTATGGCCACTTCTCATCAATGTTAATTTAATTGCCTAGTGAATGATCCATGTCGGCACAAGGAATAATAATAATCCATTTACTATAAAGAAAATGGTTTATAAAGAGCTTTATTTTGTGATGAGGAATAAGGAAACCAAGTAAAAACTTTGGTTATCAATTACGATAAATAATTCAGCCCTCAAATGGTCATTCACGAATGATCCAACCAATTATGCTCTTCTTACATGGTCATTCAGCATTTTCGTCATTATTTACGTTGCTGTAAGAACAATTGCAAAGTGCGTTACCAAAAGTGACTCAGTTGTTTATGAGTGATAAAAAAATAAAAAAAAAAAAACCTTTCCCATTTAAAAATATTGAATTGACCGTCACAGTGTCATCCGAATAAAAGACGACTAATGCATTTACTTTCCCCCATAATATCAATCAAATTTTATCCAAGACATTTCTTTCTACAGCGGTTGGTTTTGGAGATATTCTACTGTCTCAAGATAAATGGTCCATGCTGTATATAGATGACATCACAAGTTGCCCAACACTGACGTGGAAACAAATGGCTGCGTGACTCATGTGAGTTCACGACAATAATTACTAATAGGTGAACCGACCACTTAAAGAGCAGGAATATGGGTATTGTTTAGACTGATATAGAGCATTTGTTTTAACTGTTTTCCTATTCTTAAAATTAAGTAGTGTTGTACATTCAACCCTATGATTTCAAAGGTTGAGTATAGAACCTCATGTTATATTGCTGTCTTATGAAATATATTTCTGAGGAATCCATCCCTTTGGTTATCATTTCTCAATGTGCGTTGGGAATAACGGCATCACACCTGCCTTTTGGAACAAAAGTAATGTAACTTTTTGTCCAGAGGGGAAGTTGAATGCACAAACTGAGAATTACAGTAAGTAATTAACACTCAGGAAAAAATTTGAAAGAAGCGTAGGGACAGTGAAGCACAAATTAGCACAAAATTGAATCGAGAAGATATTGACACATTGCTTCACTCACACTGTTTATTCATCCTAGTTACTAGTCGAGTAACAGCTGATGATAAGAGCAAAACCTCTTGAAACATGTCCTGTGAATAAACAGTGTGAGTGAAGCAATGTGTCAACATCTTCTCGATTCACTTTTATACTCAGAAAAAAACTCAAGCTCCCATTAGTTGCAAATTTTTATATTGCTGTTTTGTACGAAAACAGATTCCGCTGGAATAAAATGCACCTTTAGTGAACATGGATGAATAGGCCTGACCCATACCATAGACTAGCCAGCTGCCGGGGCTCCAATGGCAAAGTTCTCGTGCATGCGCATTTGCTTGACCCAAACTGTAGGCTAGCCAGCCACCTCAGCTCTGATGGCAAGAAAATGTTAAAAGCCCCCGCACATAAACACTATTTATTTAATCAGGAAAGGAGCCACAGCTTTGAGAGGTGACACTGGGGTGCATATAGAGAAGCTGGCAGGAGGTGAGTGTTTAGCTTACTCTGTTCACAATTATGAGATAACAGTCACAGCTCTAAGAGATCATATTGGGGTTTATACAAGTTGTTTGGTGTATGAGTGCACAAACTTCAACAGCAACTTCCTGACATTCAGCTGTCCTGTACTATTGTTTTCTAAAGTGCTTGGTTGCGTAAATAAGGAATAAAATTAATCAAAAATTTAATTGCAAATATGTCATCACAACTTAACCATTTACTTTTGCAATTAGAATAATAAGGTAGAGCTAGAAAAGATGAGTTATTTGGTTCTTTATGATATGTTGCTAAAATGATTAGTTTAACCATAAAACGATATGAAAGGATTGGATTTCTCTGTGTCTATTGCAATAAAGTTGCAAGCTTATGCTTGGCAGCTCTGCAAGATTGGCATGTGTGAAGTGGAAGGAACATCAAGAATGTAAACAGTAAAATTACCTGCTATGGCACTTGGCACAATAGTGGATTCTGTCAGTGCTTCAGATGCATTAACTGCATTCAGATATATGACAGTCTTTACAAATCGAGAGAATGCTTCTTGTTTATGGCAAAGCTGAGCGCTCTGGACTCTCATGAAGGCCAACACTTTGACTGTTTCCCAATAACAGAATTCCAAACCTAGGAGTCATAGTAAAGAGTCAGCCATCATGTTCATGTTGTAGTTATTGACTATTATTACATTTCCTGTTTAGCAAATATGTGGATTTAATATAATTTTATGCGATACATCTGAATATGGTATTTCCATAATTGATATATGAATTTGTTATTCTTGATCAACTTATATGTAGCTTTGATACAGCTTTCAGTTCAGATCTCATAAATATGAATGAATTTTTTAAAATAAAAGGACCCCAATCCCTCGTTACTGGCAGTAGTTGATAAACACACAGGCACATGATGAACCAGCTTTCAAATGCTGGCCTACTTCACGCACAGCTGTGGGCAAATGATTTAGATTACTCGGAAAATTGGCTAACCTAAATTCACAAAATCAGGATCACAAAAACTAATTTTATATTGTAATAGTGGTTTTGAATTACGATAGGGTTCCCTCTGTATATGAATCCAAAAGTTCCTTAAAATTACCTTTTCTTAAAGAGTCCTTGCTTTCATTATATCCACAAAATGTCATTTCTTGTCTACTTCCCTAATGGAGCATGTAAAGCATGTGAAGTTTAACGTTCTTATTGTATTTTACAATACATAGACGAGAGCTTTCCTGAAGAGCATCTGCAATTTTGTTAGCATTATTCCTCTGCTCCTTCAATCCCACACAGTTATGTTCTTCATACCAACCAGTCCTAAATGTCCTAGTGTATTTTGAAGATGCTCCGCCGCAAATTTTTTTCTAAAGATGGCACTGGTGTTGGCCTACCAACATTTACCATGACGCGTTTGTCATCATTTTTCCATAAAGTAAAGGGTGTCTGGAGCCACACCAAGTCGTGTGTTGGATTTATTGTAAATCCCTTAAATATGATAAACGAAACACTTCACATATCAGACAATAATCACTGTTCATATAAAAAATAACTGTTTTACACAGGATACAAACTGATAATAAACAGTAGCATATGACACGCTACCACTTCTACCAACAAATTCCTTTTGAAATAAACAAAGAAGTAGGAAGCAGCTCCTGTATTGTGTTGGCAGCTTGAGACAGCAAAAATAATACCCCTTTTTAAAACAGTTGAGAAGAGTAGAACTGAAAACTTTAGGCTAATAGCAGTCTTATCTTCCATCTCAAAAATATTAGAAAAGGCCATGTATAATAGATGTCAAAAATTTATTCAAAAACATAACATGCTATCTTTAGCGCAAAATGGCTTAACAAAAGGCAAATCTACTGAAACAGCTATATTTAATTTTTTAGTGAGTGTGTATAGTTCATTAGATAAGAAAGAACATAATATAGGAATATCTTTAGACCTTACTAGAGTGTTTGATCTAGTTAATCACGATGTAATGTTGGAAAAACTAGAATGCTTTGGTATAAGAGGTGTAGCAAATAGTTGGTTTAGTTCATATCTAAATCAACATGAACAACTAGTTGAAATAGTGCAAATAAACTGTCATAATCTTACATCCTAAGTACATAGATCAGGGAAAAAACAGGTAACTTGTGGGATCCCTCAGTGCTCACTCCTTGGACCTTTCTTAATTTTGCTTTACATAAAAGATTTAGCAAATCATCTACAGCCAAATAAGGTTGTACTTTAAATTTATTGGGAGTCGGGTAATGGCACTGAACAACACTTACTTTTAAATTTTCCCGGAACTAGTTTCAGAGGCCTTCCCTCTATCATCAGCCGGACATCAACTGGTTCTCCTTTGTGTAGCTGGCAATATTTTGTCACCAGTCTTCTCTGGTGGCAGTTCGAGGAACTTGCTGAACAAATCTTTCTGGGGGTGTTGAAATTAAATACTTTGTTCCTATTTTTTCAAATAAAGATTTGTTCCCATGTGGACAGTTCTTGTTTTCCTGTTGTATGTTTTAGTGATGAAAATTTAATTTATACAACACTGTTTTCAACACTTCCATGAAAGGATTTATTAAGGTTGCACTGCGGATGACTCATCCATATATGTAATGGGAAATGACAATGATGTTAAGTCTGACATACTGAGCTTAGACCAAAGAATGCAGGAATTGTTTATACAAAACAGGTTAATAATAATTAATAATAAATCTGTAGCCATTTCCTTCAGCCATATTCAGAATACTAATGTATATAAGCCACAAATAAAATTAGATAATGAATTGGTGCACTATAAACCCACTACTAAATTCTTGGGTGTACGGATTGAAGAGCACCTGAAATGGAACACAAATGCTGAAAAACTGGCACCTAAGCTAAGCCAGCTTTGTTTTATGATTAGAACCATAAAAAATATTGCAAATTTGAACAATAGCTTACTAAAATTTGGAGTGATTTTTTGGGGTAACTGTGATAAAGAAAATATAATCCTTAAAATTCAAAAAACGAGTAATCAGAACAATAATGGAGAAGAAACAAAGGGATTCCTGTACCAATTTATTCATATCACTCCATATATTGCCACTTCCTTGTCTATATATACTAGAAATCATGATGTTTGTTAGAAAACTCTTGGTTTATTTTCATAAATATTCTGAGAAACATGATTATCTCACTAGAAATAGGCATAAACTGAGCATGGTTACACATAATACATCACTATTCAGCAAAAGCGTAAGACACTCTGGAACTACCTTATATAAAAAGTTATCTGATAACATTAAACTCGCCACCTCAGAAACTGCATTTAAGCACAAGGTTAAGCATCTGCTATTGCAACATTATTTTTACTCAGTTAATGAGTTTTTAAATACTTTTCCATGAACCCCTTCTGGGTGTGTAATTTATTATACTAGGTTGACAATATCTGCACTTCCTAAATTTTACTGCTGTGTGAAAAAGTTCCTGTTAGAACATTGTTTTTATAGTATAGGTGAATTTTTTGAATGTCAACTACAATTAAATTGTTATATTGTACATATAGTTTCTAAATTTTCATTTCTAAACTTGTGTTGTATAAATGTTTACTGTATAATTTTTAGTTATAAGTACTTGATGTGTCCTATATCATGGACTATGATCAAAAAAATGAATAAATTTATTATTATGAATCGAATCCATAGCCATGGTAACCAGCAATTCATTCAGCCCTACAACCACTCCTCACTCACCACAAGTGTTACGGTCTCCTTAGCCTTTTAATAGTGAATCACTAATCGGGAAGTAAGCTAGCTGCATTATCAACACATAAGCACCAAGAGAGCAGATCCACTACAAAATATAACATTGCAGAGCCTTTATAAAGGAAAATTAAATGCTAGAACATAAAACATAACCATGTAAGTTATTCATAAATAAGTTGAGTGACTCGCTGATTCAAACGCATCAAGGAAGAACCACCCCTGGCCTTTAGACTTTCACCCCTTGCACGTGTGAATCCATACCTGGCTGCGAACCAAAGGAAAAAAAATTCAGCTGTATAGTCCTACTGTTTTACCAGACAGTACATATAATGTATTTAGTTATGTTCAATTATCTCCTTTATCTTTCAAAATCGATGATATGGGACTTTATTATCCATCATATTTGGATCTCCCAGCTCCTGAAATCTGCACACTCATACCCCTAACATCCTGTACTGAGATAATGGGTGATATAGCTTTAACTCAATTGGTTCACAATTAAGTGATAGAGGTAGAAACGGAGGAGGTGGAGAAATATATATATTATGTGGCAGAATATAAATGTCTTAGATAGTTCTGTTTTGTCTTGCGTAAAAAATTATACTTTGCAAAACTTGATCTGCATCATTGTAATGGTATTCTTTGCAAGCAAATGATCTCTATTATCTATATAGATGTACCTGTATAAAAATTGTCTTCTTGAACCAACATATTCTATTTTCATATATCTCTATCTATATTGCAGATACTTACAGAATGATTTGAAAAGTAAATTAAACTTCACTCATAAGGATGTTTACTCTCTTTCAGGTGCTTTCTATTATGGACCATACATCACTTTAGCAGCATTGTCAAAATTAAGGCTCATGAGAGATCCTTTTTATTGGGCTCATGTGGTTCTGATAGCAAGGAAAGGTGAACCATACATGCAGCCTCTTAATAACCTCATCAACGTGGTTTGGGCACTCATTGGGAGGCCGGTGTCGTCCATCGTTTTCTCTCCAGTCGTCTTCAACTGCTGATTGCTATGAGTCACACTGAACTTGACCTAGATGGAGATACCTTTAGAACTCCTGTTGACCATGACATCCAGGAAGACAGGAAGAATGATGGCACCCTAGGTCACAAAGTCTACAGAAAGCCAACACACACTGACCATTACTTGCACAAAACTTCCAACCACCATCCATAACAGAAGCGCTCCATGATTAAAACACTACTAGACTGGGCAACTCTTATCTGTGAAACTCAGCATTTACACCAGGGACTTCAACTTCTTGAAAAAGCACTCCAAACAAATGGCTACACACAACGGGAAATCAAAAGGGCATTAAACCCAAGATAAAGCTCCACACAAATGGAAAAAGGCGAGAGGAAAGGTTAAGTTTTCTTCCCCTATATAAAATCGGTCACTGACCGCATTGGCAAATTACTCCTATGCCACAACATCGCCACTGTATTCAAGCCTACCAGCCAAATCTGAAACATACTTCGCCCAGCCAAGGATTCCAGGGTCCCACTATTAACAGCAGGAGTTTACCTAATACCGTGTTCATGCAGCAAAGTATACATTGGAACCACACAGAGAAGCATAAAAACTCGTATCAATGAACATAAAAGAAATTGTCGCTTGGCCCAGACAGAGAATTCCGCAATAGCAGAGCACACAATTTATGAAAAAGGGGAACACATCATTCAATTTGATAACATGGAAGTATTGGCTTCAACTACACACTGTTGTTCTCATCTATACCGTGAAGCCATTGAAGTATACAAACATGAAAATAACATGAATCGTAAAGAAGAAGGCCCAAAACTGAACAATATATGGACAACAGCGTTATCAAAAGCTAAAACAGAGGATTCCACCCGCTCCAATCAGATGTCAGCAGGACTAAGCACCGCCCACTCTCAGATCCAGCCCACCACCAACCGACCAGCTCCCGGTACATATACTGCGACCCAAAGGGCAAAAAACACAGTTGCTGTTGAGAGTTCCATCAGGACACTTCGATCGCCACAAGCCCAATTAATACTTTATATGATACTTCCTATAAATACCAAAATATAATTTATTATTATTATCTTCAGATCTAGAAAAGGAAGAAATCCATTAATTTCAGTTTCTCTTTTATGTGACAGGTTTACAGTATGCATATATGTCTACTATAACAGAAAAACAGATATTATTTGAAGCAAAGGGTTAGAAGCAGTGATTTAGTTAACATTTGAAAGGAATGAGTCGGTAATTCAAACACAAACATTACTTAAATTATCCTTACTTGGACATGTTTCGGAGAACGTTTTGTGCCCATCGTCAGCAGTTATCCTACTAGTTGGATCTGTGGTTTCTTGAAGTGAGCTGGTTGTCTGTGGCGGCATCTGTTGTCTGTGAGATGAACTTCCAAAGAGAATTTTCAGGCGGCAATTCGAAATTTAAAGTATTCTGTTTGTTTTTTATAATTAGCCACTTTTCCAAAACATCGAGTTTGGCTGCATTACTGGCTGGTTTTCATAGTTTTATATTTGGTACAATCATGATTGGTAGACCAGAAATGGTGGGCCATTGCTGATTTTTCCATTTGTTTGTATTTCACACATCTCATATGTTCCTGTAATCTAATATGTAAACTTCTTTTGGTTTTTCCTATGTAGAAACTTATTGCAGTCTGAGCAGTTGATTTTGTATATACCTGATTTCTTGTTTTCAGTTACTGTGTCTTTCAGGTTGTTGCATGATAAGTTTTTTAAACTGAATTTATTTATTGGGGCTAGGGTGATTTTGTACTTCTGGAGTACAGAAGTTTTTTAAACTGAATTTATTTATTGGGGCTAGGGTGATGTACTTCTGAAGCACATTAGTATTACATTAGTATTCATTTGTAGCTTAATTAGGAGCGCTACTCATTTGAAATATGTAAAACCGTTGGGCATTTACTGTGTAGGGTTTCTATCTGCTATGCGAGGGAACCCAGGTTCATTCCAATTTGGGGAATCAGAATGTCTCTCAAGACAAGAATGTTCTCTGTCCTCCAAAATGTGTGATCTAATAATCAGAAACCTAAAGAAAAACATTCTTTGGGGACGCTAGATATTATGGAAAGCACATCATACATAGTAAACTGATGTATTATATCAAATGTTAAATTAAATATATATCGTTTTTAAAAACGTAATATGCAACATTGTGGTCTAACCACCTAACTATATAAGTTGGCAGCCTGATATGTACGAGCTCCCCAGTGTCATCTAGCGTGTACATTTGAAGGTAGTGTGAACATATGCAGCGCTATAGGGTGAGAGATGTGGGAATCTATGCAGCATCAGTAGTGCTTATTTCACTTGAATGTCCTATCACAATTTGGACATTTCACCTGAACAGATAATAGTTCTCATTTCCACAACACAGTTAAAAACCACAACATAGTGAATAAATGCATCAAGCAAAACTTTCTAAAATCCCAGTGGAACATAGGGCATCAAATGAAGCATCTCCATCTGGTCCTGTTTGCAGACAACCTCTTCACCTCACTCCAGGTCTTGCCCTCCTCAATTGGCTCCAGATGTACAGATCTGCACCATGTTTGCTTGGGTCTCCCTCTCCTCCTCGTACCCTGCGGGTTCCAATCAAGTGCCTCTCTCTCAATGGCTTACTTTTCCTTCCTCAGGGTATGCCTGATCCATTTCCATTTCCACCACTTTATGGAGATCTCAATTTCAACTGTCCTTCTCCAAAGTTCTTGATTGGAGATTACTTCTGTCCAATAGATGTTTAAGGATCTTTCTTAAACAGCGATTGACAAAGGTTTGGAGCCTGGAGGTGATTGCTTTAGTCACCTTCCAAGTCCTGACCCATATAACAGGACAGATCTGATACTACTCCAAAAGATACAAAGTTTGGTCTTTATAGATATTCTGTTCTTCCACACCGGATAGAGCCCTACAAAAGCACTGTTTGCTTTTGGGATACGTTTGGAGACATCCTTTGCTGCTCCTCCATCTTTGACCACCACACTGCCCAAGGAAGCAAAGCTATTCACATCTTCTACAGCTTCAACCCCGAAGACAAATGGGTCCAGTTTATTGTGTTAATTATTAGGGCCTTGGTCTTCTTTGAGTTTATCGTTAGCCCCACTTTCTTCCTTCTACCACCAAATCCGCAATCTTTGCTTGCATTTCACCATGAGTCTCAGACAGGAGGCACAAATCGTCTGCAAAATCCAGATCTTCTAGTCTATTGGTCAACCCCCATTGGATGCCATGTTTCACATTTCCTGTCACTTTCCGCATCAGCGCATCAATCATGATGAAGAACATGGTTGATGATAGGATACAACCTAGGTGCACTCCTGAACATACGGGTATAGGCTCAGTACACGGCCCTCATGAATGACTTTAGTGTAATGACGGTATGTTTCTTGAATGAGATTAATAATTTGTGACAGCACTTCATAGCACTTCACTTCCTTGCACATGGCTTCTCTGTTGATCGAGTCGAAATATTAATGGAGTTTAGAAAGTACTATTGGCACACTTCACCTAAAAACACACACTGATGTACTGTAATAGTCTATGTATTTGCACTGTAGACAATATAGCTACAAACTAGTCGGTAGTAAAAATGGCAGTGAGCTTCTGCTGTCTCAATTTAAAGTATCATTTATGAGTGGCACGATCTCGTATCCCCTTTAACATTAGAAGTTCATTTGACAGTGTTTCAGCTTGATTCTTGAAATAAAGCATCAGTTACTCTATGTTTGCTGCTCCTTCTACATGGGTCATAACCACAGCTGGTTCATCAGCCCTGAATCTAAATACTCTTCATTTTCATTTTTAGTAATAGTACATGATACAATAATGCCTTCCTGTGTAACCGGTTTATAACCTCCAGCATTGTCGATTTACAACCAGCAGTCAATGTCTTCTTCATCAATATCGAAACAGCCATCAGTGTTTTTAAGAAGTCTATAAAATCTTCCATGCTTATGTTTTCTTCTTGTTCAATCTTGTTTTCTGGCAGGTCACAACTTTTTCCACGACTTTGTTAAGTTTCTCTTCCAACCTGGTGCAAAGCAGGTGGGGTGAATGTTATGACCTTGCCTGTTGGCAAGAGAATTCGAGTAATATACCTAATGAGATTAGCAGTTTATCGCCCGTAAAGCAAGTTGTCATTTACTAGCTAAGCAATATAATTTGTTTTTCAAAACTCCTCTGGGTTAATCGGAAGTCTGGGTTAAAAATATTTTACTGTACAATGAACCACACATTTGCTTCTTAGCTTTCAGAAATAATAATGCAAGACCATTGTAGTATACTTAGTCTTTTGTTAAGATTGTTACTCTTTGTTAATATCTGTAATTTATTTTTTTTTTTTTTCAGGAAAAACGAAGCAGTGCATTGTACAAGCACTATTTGAAATATCACTAACAAAACATTTTGGCAGCCAGCTGAAGAAATTTGGTATTATAAAATTTGCTCGAAACAGCAAAGAAGCATATGATGAGGAAAGGGAGATTCAAGATGCAGTGAAAGAAATGAGTCTGGAAACACGATATTACTGGTCTGGCAGTGTTGTCATGGAGAACCATAACAATATTCCTGCCTTAACATATCATACTCAAGTTCCTTCACATCCATGTCATTCTGGATAATTGCTGTTCAATATGATGGCCAAGAAAATGTGTTCAAACTTTAGTCTTTACAGATCTCTTTGGGAAGATTTTAAACTTTTATACATATAGTGCATTGCTTTATGTTTTTTGTGTAGTTTTACAATAAAACACTTTTCAATTAAGATGTATCGTTTTTTTTGTTATTTTTGTGTGTATTGCTGTTATATATGGTAGTTATTTTCCAGATATAGGGCAGAGGCTGCTACAGTCATGAATCTGATTATTGCTTAAGTTATAAGATTCTCCTTTGTATGCTTCTAGAGCATCTTCAGCATCTGAAGTACACCTGTACCCAAATGAGTGATAAATGATGTATGCTCATTAAACTTTCTAACCCTGGCCAAATATTTCAAAAAGTTTTCCATAATTGTTTTCCTCTAATTCCAAATTTTCCTAGTTCTTCTTATGCCACACTATTAGGTAAGGCTCTTAGTAAATCCAAAATTTGCTTACAAAATTAACTATGAATATATCTACATTAACTCATCTTTACTTTCTCTTTGATTTACCCTTATGCAAAAGTCATTGAGACTTTTCCAGAAAATTCAAGATATGCACTTCATTTAGAATGAAAATATCTTAAACTTATGGTATTATTTTAATCAAAATTATTGTTGGAGTCTTTTTGAGAAAATCAAAATTTGGAAATTGGGTGGCCCAATAGTTACAAATGATACTATTGGTAGATTAAACATACAGTGCATTTAGGAATTGGCTCCAAACATGGTATTTGAGCAATTGGTACAAAACCAAATCAGAATCAAACTAACCAGAGGTAAATACAATGTTGAAGTAAGCTTAACAATATTTCATGCAAATAACAAACAGCTGTAATGTCTAATCTGGCTACAAACGATCAAGAAATAATTTGCACAGTAATCAAGCATTTTCCAGAAAATATTGGAAACAATTTAATAGCAGCAAACCTGTAAACTTTTCAGATGAGAAATGGGTGTATAAGTGCACAAATAAATTTCATGATACTTTGAGTGGCAAGAGTACATATGTGATTAATGTATATTTACTTTTTTAACAATGTATAAGTTTAATCTACATGTACAGTATAATTTTTTTAAGTAATGACTGTTTAACACTTATAATAATGCAATTAAATGAAAATACTGTAAAAATCCACAACATGATTATGTTAAATCAAATAAATAAAATTGAATTGAATCATGTACCCTTAGTGCTAAAAAAACTAAATTATTTTACTAGTTCTGATTTAACCTTATCATTTTGGCAGATACACTTGCATCCAATTATTAGGAACTATGTACACTTCAGTCATCTATGTCTGATCTACATTTTTGGTATGTCTTTGGCCTATGAATGGCAAGTGCTAGTAAAGTATTTGGTAACACAGTAGGATTTATAGCACAATATGATAACAATTTTGTTATCTAACACTGTCATCTTTAAACCATCTAGAACACACAGAATATGGGCTAAAAGGATTGTGTGAATGTAGTATTACAATTAAATTTAGAAAAATGTGAATTTATAAGTACAGACACAAAATATTTGTGTTTAATAATTTTGCAAGAAGGGATAAAGGCTGATTCTGAGAGAATAAAAGCAATTCAGGGAATATCTTTCCCCAAGAATTCCAAGCAACTCAAAATATTATTAGGTAGTACAGCAAATTTGTGATAAGATATGCCAATAAAATTGCACCACTTGGCGTCCTCAATGTCATGAGCCAAATTTTTATTGAGAATTTCTAATTTCAAATCAAATTTCAGGGTAAAATTACTTCATTCCAAACATCTTTCTAATATATACCATTGACTATGAAACTTGATTTGGTACATATTTAATGCATTTCTGCACTTTATGGAAAGTAATAACATTCTGCACTCTAAATATATTGCTATAGCAAGAGATGGGACATCTTCAATGATTGGAAAAAATAATGCTTTTCTCACTCTTGGTGATGAAGAGGATTCATTTTCAAAATGTGTTACTTATCACTGTGTTATCCATAAGGAAGGTTTTGAAGTTCGTCCATATCATGAAAATTATCACTTATGAAGTAAATCGCACCAAGTTATCTTACACCCGTCACCAATTGTTCAGATATCTTCTGAATGTTACAGACTCTGAGCATGGTGGCAGAATTCCTTATGCAGATGTTAGATGGCTTAATAGGGGGAAAACTCTAGAATGATTCTGCAGTATTCTGGAACAGATAAGAGATTTTCAAAAATCAACTTTTGAGCAATATTGTCAAGAACTTGATGATACACCATGGCTCCTAGATTTAGGCTTCTTGGCAGCTATCACCTCAGAATTACAGAAGTTAATTAAGCTAAACCTCAAATTGAAAGGGAAAAATTGCTACAGCAACTAGTGAATACGTGGCTGAAATCACAAAGACGTTTGTCATGAACCTTAAGCCTCCCCATGCACAGATTGATATTATATGAAAAAAATCTCACCTGATAATACTGGAATAAAAGTATTGTGACATTGTGGGCTCATAAAATTAAGTCTTGTTTGCAGAAATTTGAAATGCTCTTTATAGCAGTAAACAATAACTTGGTACACTTCTTGCTGCAATAAAATTGATGTGACATACAAAACAGTCTTCAAGGTTGTCCTGTTCCACTGCCACACATAAAAAACAAAAGAATTCACTTTAGTACACTTTAGATGTCCACACACTCACAATTACTGCACAGCTGCACACACAACTACCAACTCACTAGCAACTCAACTCTTCGCCAACTTTTATACCTCCAGCCATTGTTCTCAAATTCAATTGATCGATTACAATCACGATTCAGTGAGAAAGACGAAGCTATCTCAGTCTCTTTTTCTGCCTCTCTCTCTCTGCAAGCATTTAGCGCTCGCCCACGCATCGGCTGCGGCCTGTGCTAGCAGTACAACAATGCCTTGGCGACAGTATACACTAAATTACTCAGCAATATTAGAGAACTGAGAGACCTCAAATGGTTTAACAAAACAGTAAAAAATCTCGAGATTTAACTGTATTGGAACACCACAGTGAAGCGAAAAATTATTAATTTTTAGATGAGTCGTATTTATTACACATCTGCTTCACTTTCGTAAAGTGAAGCAGATGTGTAATAGATACAACTCATCTAAAAATTAATAGTAAAAAATCTGTTAATTGAAAAGGCCTGTTATTCAGTAGTGGATATAAAAATGACGAGCGTATAATAATCTTGTCATTTTGTAACTTCTTGGAATCTTCGGAAGGTATTCTAATTTTATGTATTATAAAGTGCATTTTCTCTACATGTAAATTCTGTTAAATTTTTTATGAGTCCCCAGTTTACATACATTTGCTTCTTAATAGGCATTTGTGACAATAAATCAACCTTAATCTTATTGTAAATGCTTTTGGACAAAACTAAATTTATGAATTGCATATACAAAAAGAAATTCCCTATTTAAATTTTGAAATCAGCCTTGGAAACAAGGGAAATCATAATCATAATTATCAGATATCACTGTGGAACCTGGGACAGTATTAGGTAGAGAAAGAAATAATGCATCTAGCAATATATATGCATGATGAACTTACTGCTACCACTTATAATTTCAAATAAATTCATAATATGAAATGTTTTCACAAAATTTACTTCAGTTTGCCCTTTAAGAAGAGAAACAGCAGAAGTAAATTCTGACTCATTCTGACTCTACCTATCCAAAGCATTTTCTACACATGGCTAGTGTGGAAGAATGATTAATTTCCATCAATTTACCTGATAGGGGTAACTATGAAGCCTGGGAAAAGGTGTGTATCTCATTGGATATGAGAGTTCCTAGTGGTTTACCGGGTAAATACAAATCAGTTGGAGAGTTTAATGTCATGCTGGCATGTTGACGATAATATTTCAAAGGTTAAGAGCAACTGTTCGGAGACTGGGAGATCTGTGGTTTAAATCCCGGCTATGGCATTGCATTTTTCAATCTGACTCTACCTATTCAAATCACAGCTAGTGTGGAAGAACAATTAATTTCCATTTGTAATTATTTATGTTACATAAAATGTAAAGATATGTTTGTGTTGAAAGTAAAAATGTAGTTCACAAAATCAGTAATTTCCAAAGGAGAATTCAAAAAGCAATTTTTTTTTTCAGGAAAGAACCAAAACCAAAAGTTGGTAACATATTACTATGCAAGGGGGGGGAATGTTATGCATGTAAAGAACAGGAGAATGGGGCAAAATTGTCAAAAATGCAACTTTTTTCATATTATATTTATTCTTTGTAGATTCATACAGTGAAGTTATTTTGCACTGATACAGTATTAAACACCTATCACTTGGCAATTTAAATGACGCTTCAAACACGGCAGCCCTTTAAACGTCTGCGCTATTGCTTCTGAACTTCTCCACTTTGATTTATACTTTTAAAAATCCTGCCTCTTTCTATATGCTTTAAGGAAATCTTGAGATATTTTGTTTGTTGGCAATGCTATAAAACTATTAGCAGACCTGAGACAAAATGCAGGAAGGAAACACAAAGCTTGCACTTAAGGAGCAGTGAATTCTTGGAGAAATTTGCTGCTGTAAGAATGGCAGCACGACGTGAGCGGTTGTTTATGTTACGTTAAGGGACTAAATCACTAATCTAGTATTAACCAAATTAAACTTTCACTGCAAAAACTAACAAAACATTTATTTTCTTACAAGCCAAACTTACAAGTTTCTTTTTCCAAAGAACAAAACACAAACGTCCTTGACATTATAGCTTTAACTGTCCTGCCAACCTAAACACATTTCTTTTTCTTTCGTAACATCCTCCCACCTTTCAATTTTATATATATAATTGAACATTACAATTTCTCTTTAAATATAAACTGATTACAAATTTAAGCGGGAGGGTAGTCTGATCTTCCTTCCAGATTTGCTAGTGATCACACGTGGGGCCTTTTCAATCTCAGAAACATTCTCCACCATATCATGCTGCTCTTCTGGAATATACCTCTAAGGGGTATATATTCTGGACAGGTCGGTTTAGTTCCCCAGTTGCAGTTTTCACTTAGACCACTCGGATGACTTTGTCCTTTCCAGGGTACACTTCTACTACCTTTCCCATAGGCCACTCAATCCTTCGGGTGTTGTTACTTCTGACAAGAACAATATCTCCAATCTTCAGATCCTTCTGTAAATTCCTTTTGTTCTTTTTAGATTTATGTATTTCAAAATATTCTGATCTGAATCTTCTACGTAGCTGTTCTCTAAGAAGTTGCACATGTCGAAATCTTTTTCCTAAAATTGTCTTATCTATGCAGTCGATGTCAGGTACTCCTACCCCTGAGACATCATGAAAGAACATAGCAGGTGTCAAGGCTACCATTTCCTCAGGATCTTCAGAAAGATAAGTTAATGGCTGAGAGTTTATGGTTGCCTCACAGTCTGTTAACACTGTCAACATTTCTTCATAATCTAAAGATGCACTCCCCAGTACTCATATCAATAACTTCTTCAACATCTGGACTATACGTTCCCAAAATCCTCCCTGCCAGGCTGCTGTAGGGGGATTGAATTTCCAAGTAATTCTCATATTAGTTGTTCAATGTTGACCAATCTAGCTGAGCAAATAAATTGTCTGTCCCAACAAAATTGGTTCCATTGTTACTGTAAATTATGGCTGGTCTTCCTCTTCAAGCAATAAACCTTCTCAATGTTTGAAGAAACCCTGAAGTTGACAAGGTCTTGACCAACTCAAAGTGTACGGCTCTGAATGCTGCACATGTATATATCACAATCTATGCCTTTTCACATCCGTGCAGATACAATGGACCAGCCAGGTTCACCCCAATTATTTCAAAAACTGAAGCATCACGTACTCTGTCTTCTGGCAAAGGAGCAACTTTTGTGGTAATTCCTTTTGCTAGATGTCTCTTGCACCTGATGCATCCAGAAATAACTTTTCATATGGTTTTTCTTCCATTTATGATCCAAAATCGTTCCCTTATTGTGGAAAGTAGGACTTGTACTCCAGCATGCGATGATTCAATATGTTTCTCCATGATCATCATATGAACTTATGATCAGAGGGCAACAGAATTGGTGTGAGGAACTCATTTTCATCCCTTTTTGTGTTATTCTGGTTTGGACTCGAAGTAATCCGTTTAGGTCTTCAAAGACATTTAAAGACTTAAAGGTGCCTTCTCTGCCATCAAAGCTGTCTTGCTTAACAATCTTCAAAAGTGTTATTTCAGCTTTTTGGAGTTCTTCAACATCAAGTTCCTTTGCATCACTTTTCTCTCCTTCAGCTCTAGTATTGTGTATGAATCTTAGAATCCATGCAGTCATTTTGATAACTTTAGTGTAGTTTGAAAAATATCTAAGGTACCATTTCTCTTCTGTTCTTGCAGAAACTAAGACCATCAAAATCCCCTTCTTGCGCTCTCGATTAATTTCTTCTTCATCGACTTCAACATTCTCTTTAGGCTATTCCTATTCTTCATATTTTTTCTCTTTCATCAGTCGGTTTGTGATGGATACTAATCTTCTTTCAGCAATCTCCTTATTATTTTGTAAAAACTGTCGACTTTCCAGCCATGGTAATGCAACTTCATACCTGTCATTATCAGTAACCTTTACTGTATGTAAGAAGTAGCGACGTGCTGTTTCCTCCAAACCTTCTATGGATTTCAGCTCTGATGGATCAGATATACCTATAGTTTCTAAGTTCCATAGATCAGGTATGGAAGCAGATTGGATGAACAGAGAAGTAGTTTCTCTTGCTAATGAGTCATTCTTCTTCACATCCATTTTTCCTGTCACCATCCATCCAAACTCCGTCTTCACAGCAATTAATCCACATGCCAATTTACGTATCTCGCACAACAGAATGCAATTAGCAATATCAGCTACCAACAGCATCTCCACTTCAAGTGGACCTGATCCCACATCCAAAAGCCATATCTTCTTGGCCTTCAATTCTTCCATCCATGGTCCAAAGTTTAACCTGGGGATCTTCCCACAAATAGTTTTCTGTCCTATCAATTGCAGAGTAGCCGTGTGTGAGCCTTCACAACTGCCAACACATACTTCATACAAATTCTGCTCTTCTTCACAGGTTTCGGTGCCTCCAAACAATCTATGTACCATTGTTTCTGTTTTTAGAGGATGATACCCCATTTCATTAGCAGTTTTCTGCAAAATGTATGATCTTTGTGACCCAGTATCTATCAGTGCTCGGACTATCTTTTCTTTACCTTCGTGTTTCAATTTTACACTTAAGGTGTGTAACAACACTTCTTTTGGAGCACTGTGAATGTTCATGGATATATTGCTCTCTGTTTTCTCTTGGGTCTCGAGTTCAGATACTGCTTGTGCATTTAACTGTGGACACATGATAACAGTATGCTGCAGTTTGCATAAATGGCACTTCAGGTTTGCTTTACAATTTTTGGCTCGATAACCTAACCTCAAACATGAGAAGCAGCACTTTTCTTTTGCTACCTTGTTGCCTTGTTCTTCTAAGCTCATCTGCTGGGCGACATGACACTCCTTGCTGTCATGTAGTTTACTGCAAAAAATGCATCATTTTCTTTTCTCATCAGATTTGCCAGCAAACATGGAATTGGCAGTGGGCACATTTTCATCTTCAAATTCTCTTCTTTTAGTTCTTTCCTGCTTTTCTTTTTCGAATAAATCAAAGCCAGCTTGGGCGACTTTATTCTTTCTTCACATTCTACTTCTTTCCGGAGGAAATCAAGAAGAGCTTCCAATTGGTCATTTTGTACATTGTCTGTATCAGGATTGGTCAGTGATTGATTCCTAAGCCATGCCCTTAAAACATCTTCTGGCAAGCACGATTCTACCAGCGGAAATAACATTGATGCATGTTTAACTCTAATTACAGCAACGGATTCTAAAGCTCTCAACTGACATTCTAACTTATCATACAACACAGCAATTCCCGATTTGTCATTCTTGCGAGTTGTATTTTGTATCACTAAATTAATAAGCTCCCTAGTATAATGCTCAATCAGCAGATCTTCATGTCCAAGCCTGTTCGTCAGAGTTTCTATCACTTTAGGGTAATTCTCTGCAGTGGCCGGGAAACTGTTGACTAGCTCTCTGGCTCTACTATTTGGCTTTGTACTTTGTACTAAATATTGAAATTTGTCTTCTGGTTCAATTTCGTTATCTTCGTGGATGCTGTTAAACATGCGCCGGAATCCTAACCAATCCTTGACTTCACCGCCATATTGGTGTAGCTCTAACTTCCGCAACTGTTTGTCTACCATTAGAAATGCTTGACAATTTTAATCTAATCTTGTCCATCTTATCTCTATAATTATCAATGGCATTGTACTCACAGTTATATGTATCATCATCAGCGTCACCTTCTAACCACAAATCAAGGATTTTCTCGTCCAAAGAAGAAAACTCAGCATTTAATCTCTCTAACTTTGCGTGCATCAGGTGTGTAGCTTCACTTTCTGCTTGCTCGCTTGCCAAATTCTCAGTCAATTCATTATATGTTTTCGTAAATGATGCACGTATCGGCTTACACTGTTTTTGCAGTTTATCCATTTTTGTTTTTGCTTACCTTATAAAACGTATCACTATCACGTCGGGGTCACCAAATTGTTACGTTAAGGGACTAAATCACTGATCTAGTATTAACCAAATTAATCTTTCACTGCAAAAACTAACAAAACATTTATTTTCTTACAAGCCAAACCTACATGTTTCTATTTCCAAAGAACAAAACACAAACGTCCTTTACATTATAGCTTTAACTGTCCTGCCAACCTGTGCCAACCTAAACACATTTATTTTTCTTTCGTAACAGTTTACTTCAGGTCATACAGAATCGCTTCATGCTCCATGGCTCATCCGTAATCAGCAGCTCCATCACGAACTAGGACTGTTACCTCCTCACGACTACATTCATAGGATCGCTCGTCGTTTCTTTTCCACACTGCAAGAAGTTCCAGGAGCTGTGTACTATAACATCGGCATCCGCACGCGCCAGCCCCCACGCTTGAAGAGGAGACTATCACAGGACCTGCTTCTCAGTGATACCTCTGACTCGAGTGATTCTAGTGCTTGATGTCTTTCTTACATCTTCTTACATCTCAGAGAGTATTATTGGAGTTCAAACTTAATGTAGCCTGCTAGCCTACCCCTGAGTGTTATTGTTCTTATTGTACTGTTACCTTAGTTTCACTCTGATCTGTAAAGCACTGTACTGCTGATCGATCAATAAAAAAAAAAAAAAAAAAAAAGTTTACTTGTTTCGCGCCAGATTACAAACATTCTTGTATTATGTGAAGTACAGAGGATATTTATTCAGGTATGTTGTTGAATGATGTTATAAAATGATAGTTTTAATAATCTATAGAGTCCAAATGCATACATTTGTTCAGTTGTTAAATATATGGGTAAATCTGTTCTTAAGCTCATCCTCACAAACGTGAGCGTATGTCCTTAATTTTAGCTGCGTGCTTTTTAGGTTAAGGCTGTCATCTCATCAATATTAGGATGCCAAGACAAAATTATGCTCACGATATGGATGAAATGTTGAGAATACGCTGATGACCGTGCTGTTGAGCGCCCCAAAATCTACAAATGTTGAGAATAGTTGAGGAGGATGAGTCTGAACTAGAATTTAGCGAGAGTGAAGATGAGTGGAATTATGTGAATACAAATAACATCAGTGAGGAGAGTTCTGAATCAGGGGAGGAGAATGAAAGTGATGAGGGAGAAACTGTTTCTGATTTAGCTTGGACAAAGACTGATTTTAAATCTAAGGATTTACCAGGATTTACAACGAACAATTTCAAGGTTAGTACTACATATTATGCATTGGAAATTATTAACATAACCTTCCATTTAACCATATTTGATTTCTAATAATAGTGAATTACTTTCAGAAACCTGGAACTCCAGCTATGTATTTCGAGAAGTACTTCACAGAGGACTTCTATGAAAATGCAACAGTGTGTACTAGCCATTACTATCAACAAGAAGTAATGATGCGGCCTCTTCCAAAACTGGGGAAATAAAGTTGTTTTTTGGAATTCACTGTATGCTTGGATGCATAAAATTTCCTCATCTAAAAATGATATGGAGTTCTAGGTTTAGGTTTGATCCAATTTGCCAGTGCTATGATGAGAGACAGACACTTCATCCTACGAGTGAATCTTCATGTAGTGGACCGGTATGCCGTAACAGACGAAATCAAGAAACGGAACAGATTCTGGAAAGTACAACCTTTGATAGATGCTCTTCGGAATAGATGTTTGGTACTCGAAAGAAATGTTGGCTGCTATAGTATGGACCAGCAGATGATTCTGTTTTCTGAGAAATGCAGCATGGAACAATATGTAACAGGAAACCAAGGCCAGTTGGTGTGAAGAACTTTGTCTGCACTATATCCTCTGGACTCATGGTGAACTTTGAAGTTTATCAAGGTCCCACAACAAATCTCCCTGAAAAAGCCACTGTAGGACTAGGTCCATCGGTTGTCCTGTGTTTAATATCAATATTACCTAACGCTTTGTTTACTTTGATAGGTACTTTACTACGCCAACATTGATGGGCAAACTGCTTGAAGAGAAAGTGGAAGGTACATGAACCAGGATCTGAAGTAAAACGCTGGGACAAGAAGGAAGCATCTTATACAAATGTTACTTGCCCAGCTATAATAATAACCCATGGCATGACAGTCCTTGGAGGGCCAAGGCCTACCAACCCGACTGCCAGCCTCACGCACACTTACACACGGCAGAGGTGGACGATCATCCAACCAATACGGGGAGGAGATGTCAGCATCTCGGTATCCCCCAGCCGGAATTGTTGGTTTTCGTGACCAGGGCTGCTTACCTATCGTAAGCTCCTCACTTTCCTCACGATGCTGAGTGGGCACTGGTCCTATACCCAGGAACTAAATTCCCCACCACATGGGTGGGATAAAACCCGGGCCGCTTTCCGTGGCCAGGGACCAAGGCATGCTACCTTAGCCCGCTACGCCACGGCGTAGGACTTGCCCAGCTATAGTTAGGGAATATAATCAGCAAATGGGAGGTGTTGATACTTTCGACCAGATGGTGGAAACTTACAGAACCTGGTTCAAAACAAGAAAATGACCCTTGAAAGCCATCAGTCATTTTAATGACTGTGCTGTAGTAAATGTCTGGCAAGAATTTCGCCCTGACTGTTTTCAGCTGAGAATGAAACAAAATGAGGTGATGGATCTCCTTGAGTTCAGATTAGCTATTGCCAAGTATCTCATGGGTGGTCCTCAAAGAAGAAGGTCAGCTGAAATTTTGAGCCTGGAGATTCAGAGAGCACTACACCAAAAAGAGTGAATCGACCAGCAGCGATACCTAGTGTCGATAAACGATTGATGGGACCACCACTGGCATACAGTGGACAAATTGTAAGCCCCACTGTGTTGCCATCTCAAGGGATGTTCAAGTCGATCAAGAGTGAGTTGCCAGAAAGTGCAATGTCTATTTGTGTTTAAGTAAAGACTCTAACTGCTTCACTAAATTTCAAACCCAGAATTAAGTAGTGTTCATGTATGAAAAAAATGTGATGATGCACCCTCACAAAAGTGAGTATTTTTATTAGCAGCAATATGGCCCGAATACTCACAATTGTGGGGGTATATTTTTTCTAAAATGGTGCAAAATATTTTTCAAAGAAAACAGCGATTATGTCTTTTACATGCTTCAACAACAATAAAATCAGAAATTTACTGTAAAAATTTACTTAGGTTTGTTTTAGTTCTGTAAGGGTTGTTGAAAACTTTTGCGAATCACAATTGGTTAATCTGTGCAATTGGTGTTTGTAAACAAAAGTTGTACAGGAGGCCGTGGACGATTGAGTGCTGCAAGTTTTGTTTATTCCTCCATATTTAAGAGTGTTAAAGTGTATATTATCTGTTGCTCTTGTGCTGCGAGTTAGATTAGAAGAAGTTTTGAAGGATTTCTCCATAGCCGGTCTGAGTTCGAGTCGGGCCGCTTCGATTTCAACAAAAAACCTGCAACAAACTGAGGTAACCTAGAATGTCTTCTCAAATGATTAACTCAACTCAAAGTTATTCCTCAATTGCTAAGAGTAGACCCACTAAAGATCAGGCATTATAATTGAAGCACATGATGGTATCCCTCTTAGAGTATATATTTATGCAATTGGCGATCTCACTGATCCTTCTCTAAATCGGTTTGTATCCTGAATTTCAGATAAGAGAATTTGCATTAACTTAATGAGTATACAACTGGCTGAAACTCTATGTAACCAACATCATAAAATTTAAGTTAGCAACGTTACATTGACGTTATGGCCTTTATAACTAAACGTAGAATCATACTGTAAAACGTATGTCCAGTTATCCGAAACTCTGTTCTTGAACGTGCTTTAAGCAACTTTGAAATTAACACTACCTCTGCAATAATGCATATTCAAGCAGGATTTAACATTCCAGGCTACTCTCAAATACTGAGCTTTCAACATCAAATCTGTGTTCAACCTGAGGATTTTGAAAAGCTTCCAGATACCTTTGAGGTGCATCATGAGGGCACTGCATACTGGATATATGTATCTTCAGATACCCTAACATGCTTTGTGTGCAAGATGGAAGGTCATTTATTTAAACAATGCACTCAACAAATTACTGAACTGCTAACACCTACCACTGTCACCTCTAACACTGTAAATTTTCCTCCTCTCTCACCGAGACTGGTGCCCCCCAATGAGACTTCCTTGTCTAAAGAGGAGGCCAATGTCAAAACAAGTCCAGCAGAAAATGAATCAGCAGAACCTGTTTGTATAGAAGAGAATAGCGCCTTCCTGTTTGAACCTCTTTTGGCAACATTGCTACAACTTAACACAGCAATGGAATTCCCTCCTTTAGGGCAAAACCATAACACAGGGTCCAAGAATAATATCCTTAAGCGACCTATATCAACATCCAGTAAGCACACTGAATCTGTAACCGATGACGATGAAAAGCTATCTGACTCATCTCTAGTGACTTTAGAGGAGACAGTAAAAACCAAACCTAATCTAGTAACCAAAATTACATGAAAAACCAAAAAACCCTGACCTTCTCTCGCTCATAAATGATGAGATTCTGTTATTCAAAGTGCTATGGAAGAGGGACCTAATGACTGTTTTAAATTACCTACACTTCAAAAGCTTTTTTTAAAATGCAGTTGGAGCATCTGATATAGTATCAATAGCGCTTAGCTACCCTGATGATTTGGAACGACTCCTGGATACAATCAGAAAGATTCGTCCTCTGTTTACCAATAAAACAATGAAAAATCAAAGCACCTGTATAGGAAAGAAACTGCTTTTCGAAATAAATAGAAAAACCACATTTTCTTAAACATTTTGATGGTTACATAGTAGAAGTTCTCGCTAGTGTCAGCTTACTGTAGTTCTATACATAGTTAAAAATACTTTAACAAATAAAAACCAAAGCACATAATGGAACACAACATATTGCAATGGAACATAAATGGATTACATTCTCAACTGGAGCACCTTCGACTCTTACTTAATAAACATAGCCCAGTAGTTATGTGTTCACAAGAAAGAAATTTTAAGCATGATTATGTTGCCCCATTGCGAGGCTAAAATGCCGGTAATAAAAATCAAGAAGAATGTACACATGCTAGCAGTGGGGTGGAGAAACACTGCCGCAATGTGCTGTCTCACTCAATACTGCTCTACAGGTTACTGCAGTTTCTGTTCTTTTGACAATAGAACTATGTATATGTAATATATATCTCTCCAGCAGCCACAGTTTAGATCTTGTGAAAGTAAATGAGCTGGAGCAAGAATTACCTCGTCCTTACTTTATTCTCAGAGATTTCAACAGCCATAACACATTATGGGGATGCAGCTCCACTAATTCACGAGGAAAACTCATTGAACAGTTTACAAATGATCTAGACCAACTTCTGCTCAATTCACTGGAATCTACTCACTTCAGTCTAGGATATGGAACACTCAGTCCATAGATTTAAGCTTGTGCTCACCAAACATATCAGACTTGTTTGAAAACCTGATTTATAAGGATCCTCAAGGAAATAGTGACCACTTCCCTATTATTCGTACTCATCTGAGTGACAGTCCACAGAAAACCACATTCATGCCAAAATTTAACTTTCAAAGGCTAATTGGGATACATTTAAGAGTTTTATAACTAAAGAAATAACCCTGCTCTTGCCTGCCTCTGAAGTTATTCACAATAATATTAGTAAATTATTAAAAACTTCAATGAACTTATCCTAAAATCTGCAAATATTTCTATACCTGAAATAGCCCCTTTAAAGAAACCAGTTCCATAATGGGACAATGAATGCCAGAAAACTATTAATTTTAAGAATAAAGCATATTACCAATATAGACTTTGTCCTGCAAAAGAAAATAATCTTAAATATCTCCAAGCTAGAACTAAAGCAAGAAAAACTGTTAAAGTAAAAAGGAATCATGGCTGAATTATGTTGTATCTTTAAATTATCAAAAATCTCAGAAAACAATGAGGGTAAATATTCAGAAAATTGGAGGCAGGTTTAAATATAACTTAGAAATAATTTTGCAAGATCCTGACTCAAAAACAATTACCACCAGTCCCGTCAGTAGCTAATACCATAGCAGATCCATTTGCAACTACATTGTCTGATGCTAATTATGAGATATAAGTAGTTATTGCCAAAAATGCGGGTTGAGAGTTAACGAAAAGAAAACCAAGATCATGGTTTTTAAAAAAGGTTATAGATTGCGTGAGGATGAGAAATGGAAGATAAATGCCCACCTCAGTAGCGTAGATGGTAGTGTGTCTGCCTCACATTCAAGAGGTCTCGAGTTCGAATCTCGGTCAGGGTAAGTTACCTGGATAAGCTTTTTCTGTAGTTTTCCCTTATCCTGAAAGATAAATGTCAGGTAACTCTAAGCTCTATGGACTCCGGGCTCATTTGGGCATCATTTCACCCATTTCATTTATTGTCCAATAAAACTTAACGTTGGAGGACGTAAATTACAACAAAAAAGTGGGGAAGAGGTCGATTGAGGTCGATTTGATTATTTGGGGATAAGACTGAGCTGTGATGGTAAATGGACTGAATAGTAAAAATTGGTTCTAGCAAAAGATAAAATGGCCATGAGTACTGTAAGAGCATGTTTAAGGAAATTATCCGACATTAATGTCAAATGGCTGGAAAGGATTTATACTGCCATAGAAGAAAACAAAATGTTGCATGGGGCAGAGATATGGGGAGTGAATGAAGCATGGGAAGTAGTGGTAGTGTTTATTCAGCTTTTTGATCATAGTACATGATATAGGACTCCTCATGTACTTATAACTGAAAGTTATACAATAAACATATGCACAACACAAGCTTAGAAATGAAAATTCTGAAACTGCATGTACAGTATAATAATTTATCTGTTGTTGACATATTGAAAAATTCCTGGTTTACCAGCAACACCAAACCCTATTTTTAATATTTCCTTTATTTTATTTGGCCATGAATCTTTCTGATTTAGTCATTCCTGTACAATCAAGCATTTATGTAGAATATTCTGCTAATCTAAATTCCTAATTCTCGCCCAATAATGAAAGTAATAAGTATTACAGCATATTACAAAATACTTTTTAATATGGGAGAAAAATCTAAGCATACAAGAACATGTTATACATAATAAAAGGAGTTGGAAGCGGCTGCCAGACCCATTTAATCTACCAAAGGGATACAGCTTTGAAAAATAGGGAGTGAAAACTGCTAAGTTCATTCATTATTCATTCATTCATTCATTCTTTATATTCTGTCAATATATGTTTAACAAGTTTCTGACAATGTTAGGAATATACAATTAGTTTACATGATAAAATATTTACAAATGAAAGGTACATCAGTTGCATTAAATACTCATAAATTAATCACAGATTGTAATTACAAGTCGGCAAGTTTGTATAAACATTTTTCAATTAAAGAGAGTTTCAATTTGTTTTGAAATTGTTTAGTGAGTGAGTAAATTGTAAGTATATTATTCTGTTTAAATATATTCACACAAGAATCAGTGTTCTTAAGATTAAACATGAGTCTAATACATTTTTTCTGCAGGATGAAGACTCCATCAAAATAGACACTTGGACAACACCCTCAAATTTCAATTCCGTTTGACAAGTATGGAAAAATAATGCTAAAATAAATAATTCTTAGTAAATTAAAATCACCTATTGGCTTAAAATGTCTCATTATAAAAATATATTTACTAATTTTTTTATATATATGATCAATATGCGCAGACCGGTTCAAATTATTGGAAATATATATACCCAGAAATTGATGAACACTTATATATTCTATAGTAGAATTATTTATCTGAAGATTGTTTCTGTATGGATTATTAACCAAACTAAAACACATCACCATTGTTTTATGCATGTTACATTTAAGGTTATTTAATTCAAAATAATTAATTAAATTATCCCCTACATAGCTCATACCATTAAGCAATTCATCCTCATTTTTAGAAGACATAATGGCATTAGTATCATCAGTAGTACCATTTATAAAAGTTCACATTAAATACACAGGCTTACAATCAAACATATGAAATTACACATTAAGTGTATTAATTAGGAAAAACAATTTTCATTAAATACAGATTACTAAAAACAAGACGATAACATACTCACAGATTAATAACAGTATTTTGGAAGAAGAATTATCACTACTTTTAGACCATTGTGTTGATTGTGAATTACAACTGAATAGAGTATAATGTACATATATTTATATTAATTTCCAAATGTCAATATCCTTTAGGTAAATAAAAAGCTTGCGGCGTACTTTGAAGCTGTTTAGCAATGTGGAGATGTCCTGTAGGATTCCATGTTGTTTTCTATTTCTTTTGTATTTATTACATTCTGTGAGAAGACGGTAGATGGTAAGGTCTTTATGACATGCATTATATGTAGGCTGCAACTGACCTGAGAGCAGATATGAATGAGTGAAGTTGGAGTGACCAATTCGTAGACAGGTGAAGATTACTTGTTCCTTCCTAGCGAGAGACTTGGTTCGGTGGAGAGTGGTGGATCCTTTTCATCATTAATATGTACAGGTTGTTACCAGAAACAAAATATAAATTTTACAGCTTCTTTCACTTAATGCTGCCAGATTAAACAAATCATTTGTGGAGCATTGAGTATTAGTTCCATTGAAAATTATATTAAATGATTTGTATATATATATGTGCACTCATGTGTCTTTCTGTAGCCTTACACAAATGTTTTTATAAGTGTTTTATCCTCTCTCTGTTATCAAGTGGGAATGTTCAGCCCATGGTGTATGTGGCCTGCATTTGGGATGTCATTGGTTCAGTTTCCATGGCCAACGTTTTCATCCCACAAGTTTTTCTAATGTTGATTGGCAAATGCTTGGGTGGATAATTACATCACCAACTTTAATGTCCCTCCATTTCATCTCACTTCCCATGTCACTTCATCTTACATCGTGGTTGACTATTTCAGGCTATTTGTGAATTACAGAATCTATCAGTTGACTCATTGAATATTTTTAATATATTAACCTTTTAATTGTTGCTCTAAGAAGTAAGATGTTACAGCAACCATAAATAACTACAAAACAAAGACAGATGAAGAATTAAATTGTTTTTTATATTTTTTCAGTACTCTGTGTGGAATGTGATTGAGAAAGCCAAATAAGAAATTTGGTTTCACAGAATGCCAAAACTGAGGCAGGTCTATACAAAGGGATATTCTTCCAGAAGCTAAATGAAATATATTCAAAGAAATGTTAATGGATATGAAGAATTCAATGGTGATATAACTGCCAATATTTAGGTATAAGATGTTAGCTCTTAGCAATAGTAATCATGGACAATAAAGACTCTTTCTAAGTAACGTGTTTATTTCTTGTAAAGCACTACCAGATACTTTCTTTCACTAAAACCCCTTAGTTACGAAGTTTGCATTTATAATCTTTGCAAAAGTTAAAAGCATATGGAGGTGGGCCGTACTGCACACTCCAGCAAACCCTAAACTTGTACCTCCTGCCAGCATTGCCAAATGTGGTACACGTATCTTGTGCGCCTGAACTGAGAACTTGTTAATTAATTTCGCTCGGATAAATGTTTGAAAAATGATAGATACCAATCTTATAATAAGAAAGAATTTTATTTTGTAATCATGACCATTAAAAAGTCATGTCTCTATGATACTTAGAACACGAGTTTATCTTCCAGATGGTTATGGTTAAATGCTGCGGATAAATATTTGAATATTACAGATGCCAATCTTAAAATAATGAATTTTATTTTCTGATCATGACCATTCAAAAATCCTGTCTGTACGATACTTCGAACATGGGCAATGCACATTTTATGTTCACATTGCTATGGTTAAATGTTATGGGTAAATATTTGAATATTACAGATGCAAATCTCATAATGAGAAAGAATTTTATTTCCTGATCATGACCATTCAAAAATCCTGTCTCTATGATACTTAGAACATGAGCAATGCACTTTTATCTTCCACATGGATATGATTAAATGCTACGGATAAATATATGAATACTACAGATGCCAATCTTATAATAAGAAAGAATTTTATTTCCTGATCATGACCATTAAAATATTCTGTCTCTAAGATACTTAGAACACGACTGATGCACGTTTTATCTTCACATTGTTATGGTTAAATGCTATGGATAAATATTTGAATATTAAAGATGCCAATCTTATAAGAAGAAAGAATTTCATTTCCTGATCATGACCGTTACAAAATTCTGTCTCTAAGATACTTAGAACACCACTGATGCACGTTTTATCTTCACATTGTTATGGTTAAATGCTATGGATAAATATTTGAATATTAAAATAGGAAAGAATTTTATTTTCTGATCAAAAATCCTATCTCTATGATACAATGCAAGCGATGCACATTTTATCTTCACTTGGCTATGGTTGCCCAATATCCATCCATTCAACACAGATAAGCCTGAAGAATACACTATTCTATCCTTACAATATATCAAGCATATCTCGTTTTTAGAGTAGAGGTGTTGTTTTGTTAAAGTGAATGGCATCAGTAAGTCTTGTGTTAAACTTGAGCAGAAATATTGTTAATATTACATTAAATTACTATTATACACATATCTTTTTTCCAGTGTTTGTGATCCGTGTGCATGAACATGTCCCACGAACCTGGGACAAGTAATTTTTCGATCAACAAATGTGAAGGGATTCATTCTCGGGGCAGAAAAATTATATTTAATATAAACAAGTTTTTATGAAAGCTCCCCATTCAAGGATATAGGGCAACTGTTGATTTTCAAAATCGCAGCAATTAACTCTGTAACCTTGTGGGTATGTAATGTGCACACAGTGTCACGAATTTGTAGTGAAGCAGCTTCATGCTTAGAAGAAAGGAGCTAGCCTGTGTTTCAATTATCGGGAAAGGTCCATGAAGTCGGGAAGTGAGTTACTGGATTGGAAAGCATGCTTGCTGTTCTACTGCTGTGACATTTGTCAAGGTAAGATCTTAATGTTTTAGGAATATTTAATGTGTTGTTTAATTACGGGAAGAATAGCCAGAACCCTTGCTGACGGGTAAAACTGCTTTTATATACAGAACCTCTGCTGGTACACATACTTGCTTGGCAACAGCACACCACTTGAATGTTGGCCAGCATTCATATGCCATTAACCTTTGCGAGTGGTATAGTCTATGAAAACGGAATTGTTGAAATCTCTGAACCATACTATCAATATATATCACTGAAATGCTAACTGACAATGAATATGAAATCATTAACAAAAATCCTCTAACAACTTGCATACAATCATTTGAAAAAACAATGGCAAAATCAAGCATTATACCAAACCAATATACAGTTAAACCGGATAACCTGACCTTATTTAGACTTAACGGCTTACCCAAAATACACAAACCATTCATAACAATGAGACCTATAGTTAGCAGTATAAGTTCATCAACATACAAACCTGCAGAGTGGCTAATAAACAGATTCAACTCATTTCCAAAATTCGACAGAATAAGCATGAAAAACATCTATGAACTTATAGAACACATTAAGGATACTGAACTAAAAGAAGAGGACACACTAGTCTGGTTTGATGTTAAATCACTGTTTCCCAGCATACCAGTAAATCAACTCCCACCGTTGATAGAAAATTGGCTCAAATCACTGGGAATGTCATCACCTTAAATTTCAGATTACATTGATCTAACCAAATTATGTATAGAACAAAATTTCTTCCCGTTTCAAACAAAATATTTCCACCAAACTTCAGGTTTAGCTATGGGCAACCCCCTATCGCCCTTCCTGGCCGATCTGTACATGAGTGCACTAGAAATAAGGATCACCAAAGGTTACCCTTGGATGTTCAAACTCTGGCAACGATATGTGGATGACATCTTTGCAATAGTACCAAAAAAACACATCAGCGATGCACTAAAACTTCTAAATATCCAAGAAAAAAGCACCAAATTCACTGTAGAAATAGAAAAAGACAAGTATTTACCATTTTACATCTAAAAATACTGATAAATAAAAACATATTAAACTTTGGCATTTACAGAAAACCAACACAGACAGACAACTACATAAAAGCTAATGGCTACAACCCAAGATCCCACAAACAGGCAATCTTCAATAGTTTAGCACACAGATTGATCAACATCCCTCTCACAGCAGAAAAATACAAAACAGAATACAACAAAATTATTGACATAGCACAAAAAATGACCTTCCCAAATCATTAGTAGACATAAAAAGTGAATTTAGAAAACAAGAAGCTAATAAAGGAAACCACAACCCTCTCAGCTAGAGAAACTAATATGGTTTTCAAAAAATTCACCTACCATCCATGGGCCTTTGATAAATTCAAAAAAGTCTTCAAAAAACAAAACATTTAACTAGCACCAGTCAACCATTTCTCCTTAAAAAACCTAATTTGCTCAAACATCAAAGATGCCATTCCATCTAACAAAAAATCTGGTATATATCAAATTGAATGTAGTGACTGTAGTCAAATTTATATTGGAAAAACCAAAAGAAATTTAGAAACCAGAGCAAAGGAGCACTTAAGGAACATTAAATATAAACAATTAGAAAAAGCAGCAGTTGCCATGCATTTTTGGGGAAAAAACCACAACATAAATCCGGAACCAAAACTACTAAAACATACATCAGGAAAACAAGAACTATCCACATGGGAACTAATCTTCATTTCAAAAAATAGGAACAAAGTATTCAATTTTGACATCCCCCAGAAAGATTTGTTCATCAAGTTCCTTGAACCGCTACTAGAGGACACCTATGACAAAAAATCGTCAACTACACCAATGAGAACCAGTGGATATCCAGTTGAGGATGGAGGCAAAGTCTCTGAAACATGTTCCGTAAAAATTTAAAAGTGCTGTTTAGTGTCATTAATCGACTCCCTTTAAATTTAATATATCAATAGTTTTCAAATTTCGAAAACACAAAGTGCCTGAACCTTTTTCATGATTTTCATTAGTGTTTAGCTGTTTTCTCAAGTTTTCACTGTTCTTATCAACCATTTAACATTTGTAGGTTATGTAAAGTGTAATAACAAAAACTACATTCTATTTTCACATGTCTTTCTTTACACATCCTTCAATTGTCTATTCTCAGAGAACTTTATCCTTCTATCTACTTTATGTTAATTGAAACAAGCATTTGCAGGAATTCCCTTTGCTAGTTCACTGGGAAGAGGGGAATACAGTGAGCTTAAGAAATTGTCAAATCCTTTAAGAATTGGTGGCTATGTGATTGATTTGAAATTCTATTCTCTTCGCATATCCAGGACTTAAACAAATAATGACCTTCTCTTTGAGGAAAGTATAGGTAGTAGAAAGTTCAAATAGAGAAAAATGAATGCATACCTTGGTAATTATTCACTCTATGAAAAATGTATTTTATAATAATTGTATGGTTTAACGAGAATATCATCTGTGCAGTAAAATGTTGTCTTTTAGAGTTTACCAGTTACACAAACTTCAGAATGAAAAGGACTTCTGGTAACATTTCCAGAAAATTCAACATGCCCATTTCATTTCTCGTGAAAAGATCTTAATTAAGACCTGAAGCTTTCCTGGCGATGAATATGCTCACTTTCTTCTCGGGCAGCAAGTCAGGTGAAAAGACAATTAGATATCAACGTTTTGGGAGTGTGCATCTCTCCCACCATCAGGATATTTATAAAATGATATAACCACAAATGAAACACTGGATATAACACAAATATAAACAGAGACAAAATACTATCAAAATTTGCATTACTGAACAAAAGAATTTTCAGTAAATTAAATGCCAGGTAAGGAGATGGCATGAACATAGAAAATTGTGTCCAAGAAACGTAACTACTTAACTTGATTATCAAGCTGTAATAACCTTTGCTTCTTAATTTAATGGATTTCCATTTTTAAGGCCAGTTTCCAAGAGGAGCTGAACTGAAATCCAGCATCACCATTAAGTGTGTTCCTTTCAGAGGAAATTGCCAAAGCCTCCTTAATTCTCCTCTCTGAGTAACTGTTGCATATTGCCAAGATAGTCGTCTCCCAAAAATTGGCTCTATGGTCATTATCAAAAGAATGCTCTGCCGGCCCAGACTTCTCAGGTTTCATTAAATGAATGCTCCATTCATGTTCAATTATTCTAGTAGCGATGGTCCTTCCGGTTCGTCCTGTATACAGGGAATGCGGTACACTTGCTGAACTTGGAAGTCCAGTTTGTCTTTCACTGGTCTCAACAGATGCTTAATCTTTGGAGGTGGCTTGTGGATTGTCCTGATGTTGTATTTGGATAAAATTCTGCTGATTGTGCCGGATAGACTGCCGCTAAACGGGAAGCACGCTGTAGCAGTAGTCTTATCTGATGCTGTATTACAGGTTTCCCTTTCCAAGCACTGGTGATCGGGGCTTCAACATCATATTCGAAGTAGCCGTTTTGACGGAAAGTGAGTCTTAGGTGCTGTGATTCTTGTTTTAAGTGGCTGGGATCACAGATAGACAAATCTCTGTGGGCCAGTGTATTGAGAACTCCCAGTCGTTGAAACTTATGATGTAAAGTATGCGCGTTCAGATAGAGATCAGTGTGTGAAGGCTTGCCATATACAGCATGCCCTAGTGTACCATTGCTGTTTTTTGAAACAAGAATATCCAGGAATGGAAGACTTCCATCCAAATGAAAAATTCAATGCCATGGCCGGGATTTGAAATTTCCCCAGTAAACCACTAGGGGCTATCGCATCCGAGATACACCATTTGTGGCGACTTAATATCATAAGTAATTGTTTCCCAGGTTTTTCATGTTGATTCTATCTTTCAAAAACCTTAGCCTATAAACGGTTTCCATCAATTAACTAAAATAATAAGAGTTAAATGATGAAGCCTGGGACTCCAGTACTTACAATAGTAAGTTGCCACAAACGGTGTATCTTGGATGCGAGAGCCCCTAGTGGTTTACCGGAGAAATGCACGAGTGAAATGGATAATTTAATGTCGGGATGGCATGTTGTCCAGGGTAGCTCAGTGGGTTAGAGCGACTGGACGGAAACCAGGCGATCCGTGGTTCAAATCCCGGCCATGGCATTGAATTTTTCATGTTGACTCTATCATCCATTCTCTGTCTAGTATTATGGTTATGAACTGTGTCATGAAAGGTACAGTGACCGTTTCCTGTCATTAAATTTGTCTTTGTAAATTTTAAAATTTCAAAAATGAAAATACATGGGAGAGGTAAGATTTAAAATTTTTTAAATAATGGTCTGCACACTGATGTTGATTTAATTCCTGCAAGTATTCTTAGAATCCATTTTTGCATTATGAATTATGATTTACAATGTGGTGAGTTACCCAATAATGATATGACATTTTAAAGTGGAGTGAGCTCATGCAAAATACATGCTTCTGAGAGTTTTTATGTTAACTATGTGTACCAGTTGTCTGAAATTATAACAAATTGTACTCAGTTTTTTAATTAGATGATCAACATGTGCCTCCCATTTTAGGTTACTCTGTATCCAAAGACCAAGAAATTTAGTAGTTTTTACATACTTAATTACTTTATTATGACATATTAATTGTGATTGTACAAAAGACTTATTCTGAGAAAACTGAAAATGAATTACATGTGTCTTATCCAAGTTTATGATTAAATAATTATTGATGAACCATTTAGTAATATTACTGAACATCCTGCTCAATAAGATTTGTAGCTCTTCAAGTGCATTGCTTTCAATTAATATATTTGGTCGTCAGCATATTGAACTATTACTTTAGCTGTAATATTTGACTGTAAATCATTTACAAACAATAAGAAAAGAATAGGACCCAAAATAGAACCTTGTGGTACACCAAACTTAATGCATTTTGTGTCTGATAGGTATTCTTTAACGCGATCTTTTTCTGTATGTGAAATTTCTACTATTTGCTTCCTGTCCTCTAGTAATGATTTGATCCATTCCAATGCATGCCCTCTAATACCCATATGTTCTAATTTTTGGGATACTAAATTGTGGTTTAGTACATCAAATGCTTTAGTTAGGTCGAAGAATGTGCCTAGTATTTTGTCTTTATTATCCAAAGTATTTATTACACTGTTTACAAAATCAAAAAGTGCAGTTTATGTTGATTTTTATTTAAAAAACCATGCTGAGTTTTAGATATTAAATCATTCATCTCTATAAATGCTATAAGTCTTTTATAAAATATCCTTTCCAGTACTTTAAAGAAGCTAGATAACAGTGAAATTGGCCTGTAATTTAGTAAATGGGTTTTATCTCCTTTTTTGTGTAGTGGCTTTACTTTACCAGTTTTTACAGCTTCTGCAAACATTGCATATTCAAGTGAGCTATTACATACGTCTGCTAACGGTTGTGCGATAAGAATAGAACATTTCTTTAGCAAAAAATCAGGAACGTTATCAATACCTGAAGAGTACTTAGATTTACATTTGGATATTATTGAAACGATTTCCTTGAAATCAGTAGGGCGCAAGAACATCATTGTTTCACATATATTTGCTCTATTTGTTTATACTGAAATACCCATTGTGGAGTTGTTTTTTTGTGAAACAGTATTTTCAGCAAGATTTATGAAATGATCGTTAAAGGTCTCTGCTATTAACTTTGGGTTTATTACTTTTGAATACTTCTGCAGTACTAAATTATTTACATTCTTATTCGGCTAAATTTCATTCTGTATTACTTTCCATGAAGCTTTCATTTTGTTCTGGGCACCTTTGATGAATTTATCGTTTGCCATCTTTTTTGCTTGTTTTATAACTTTATTCAATGTGGCTTTATATTTCTTAACATAGTACTGAATTGTGGAGTGACAGTCAATGTTTGCAGAATTTCATTTAATTTTTGTTTGTGCATGCAAAATTTTATAATTCCTTTAGTAATCCACAAATTTGATTTTCCTGAGAATGATTCTTTTATTTGTACAAGTGGGAAAGCTATATCAAAATAATGCCTAAATATTTTTTGAAAAGTCTTGAACTTTTTATTGGTAACAGATGTATCATACACTTCATGCCACATTTCGCTTTTTAGTAGATGCAAGAAATAATCTATATTTGAGTAACTGAATTGTCTGGTAAATTTTGTTTTTTTAAGGTTTGGATTTATACTGTTTTCCATATTTATTGATATAAACTGAGCATTAGGATCACTGTAACCCATATTCAGTGGGTGACTTGTACGACTGACCAGCATTAGTATCACTGAAACCCATATTCAGTAGTTGACTTGTACGACTGACTAGCATTAGCAAAAATTTGGTCAACTATGGTTGCACAGAATTTTGTATTTCTGGTTGGGAAATTTACTAAAGGTTTTAAGTTAAATGTAGCTACCAACTCAGTTAAGTCATTCTTTAGTTTTGAGATTTTAGCAAAATCAGTACTGAGGTCTCCACAGACAATGGGTGTTTTGCTTAGGTGTTTAAATTTAATAAGAACATTTTCTAGTCTGTTCAGAAAAATATCTAAGTTACTATTAGGAGATCTGTATATACACGTTACAATAACGTTATATTCAACGAGTTCGAGTGCAGAGATTTCTATGTCTTTTTCTTAGCCGTCTGTAGGCTAAGATTTGAATAGATAAAGACAGACTGAAAAATTCAATGCCATGGCCGGAATTTGAGCCATGAATTTCCCAGTCTCCATCTGGTTGCTCTTAACCATTGAGCTACATTAGCCAACGTGCCATCATGACATTAAATTATCCAACTGACTGCTATGTTTCCCATTAAACCACTAGGGACTCTCATATACATGACAACATGTTGGCTCTATCTATTCAACTCCCAGAGGGACTAACAAGAAGGTATTTTGATTTAACCAGCAAGGGATCCTATCCCTGCATAGATCACAGAGAATTGGATGCGTGTCTCAGCACAACAAAAGCAGAACATTTGTAAGGAATGTCACATTTTTCTGGTCCTATATGACAGCATCAAGTCCTGGAGAGTTAATTCAAGTGCTACAGAGAATGACGAGTGCAGTCTATATATATATTCTTGAAAACATGTTGCTACCACCCCTTAGTCCTAGGTTCCCAAAACAGGAAGAGTATGTATTAATGTACAAAAATAATGGTTTGCATACCTTAATATTATCCAGAATTGTCTAGTAAGGCATTCAAAAATAATCTATATGGACTGGCCTTCAGAGTAGATTTAGAACCATTGACTGTATATGGGCATTCATGGTAGAGGAATAGGAAGAACACTCTCCAGACAGAATGCAAGAGAATCTAGTTGGTCATGAGATGGAGCTATAGCAACACAATCAATAGAACTCAAACTGGTGTTCTGCACTGGTTGCAAACATGCAACAAAATAATAATTTACGCTATCCAAGTGGGTGGGGAGGGGGTTATTACACCAAATTATAAAATAAATTGGAAATATTTCAGAATTTAATTCATTTCTTAGTATATGACCTGGTTTCATTGTGCCATAACAGAATTTTAATTTGCTTTCTAAGCACCATTATCCTTGGCTATGTCACCAATTTTTCCCACAACGGTATGCAACTTTGAAGCAATGTGCGGTCTAGCCTCAATTTTGAGCAAGAGTCTTATCCTAGAGTGTGTGTGGGTATGTAGGAGTAAGGATGAGACTGGAATCCAAGTTTAAGACTTGTTGAATTACTGTCTCTTTTTAAAGTATTCATGGAAATCGCAAAGTTGCCGATCAATGTACACCAATCTATATTTATGTCCAGAGTTACATATGGGAAACGTATACTATGTGATGACATGATGACACGTAATTCCTTATGTATGGCAAGAAAAAGATACTTCCTCCAGCCACGTCTTTCTTCCTGGATGACCCATCCTTCTGTGTCCGAGATTCTCCTCATGAAATTGTGTTATTCACATCAAGATGTCTCTAAACATGTGGTCCTTTTGTTACATTTGTTCTGGTGACCAGCCATATGGATCCCCCTAGAAGCTGGCTACCTCAACAGCATCCTGTTATATGTAACAAATAGATCAAATGTTCACCTCCAATCTATTACAATTCTTTATATATTGAAACCCTAAATTCAGTATCAGCTATCTCCTTTTTACAATTTCTAATAAATGTAGTGAGTATATTATGACTAGTAGTTGTGCAGAATATACCTTTTCAGTTTTATACTTTATATCCCATTGGATTATACATGATTATATTGCAGCTGTAAGTTTACAGTTCTCAAGATAAAAGCACTCAAGCTTCTTGTTACTTTAACTATCTTACGCTTATGCTCAGATGGATTGTATAGAGTGCATAAGGGTTGGCTTCATTAAAATAATAATTTAATCTCCTGGGTGTCTTCAAAATCATATAGTATGTAGCTTAGCAGCAAAAGAAAAACTATAATTTTACTCCGTGCCACATCTTAAAAAGTAAACCCATATGAATAAAAGTATGACTACATACTGGCGTTTGAGCTATGAATCCTCAATATATTTGACACTTGTGTTTTACCAATGAGCTATGACAGATGTAGAACATAGATTATAGACAACACTAGCTGACCCGACAGATGTTCTGTCAAAAGCTATTTCACTTTGTCAGTCCCACAAACATATTCCTTTGTCAAGTTCTGTGGATTGGATCACTTATCGGAATAATTGGAATGCGTGTTATCAAAAGTCTTCTCCTTTATATTTTCCCTTTAGAATGGTTGCTTCGATCAAGTTGGTCAGTAATTTTTTCATCCAGTAGCCATGCACCCTTACAAAGACGTATTTGGTTGAAATTTTGCAACATTATGATCGCCAAGATCACCTTTAGTTGAAGAGGTGTCAATCCTGGCAAAACCAGCAAGTTCGAAAATTCGGGTGGATAGTTGATGGCATCATCTTGGTTTGTAGCAGAATCAACTGATTTGTCAGATTAATTTCTTGTGTCGAATTGCCATGAAATACATTATCAGGAATTTGTAGTCTACACCTTACACCGGTAACAGCAAGCCTGCTTGGTAAAATATTTGGCCTTGTATCTGTAAATTAAAAATACAGCTTCATTACTGTTGTTACAAGATATAAAATAAAGCAATGCAGGAAGTAAGCCTGTTATATGTTACCTTGAAAATTGGCATGAAATTGTCCCAAACTGCATGTGTTACCCCAAATGAAGTCATTTGGTAGCAGTTGTTTTATTTTTCTAAGCAAATGTGTAGAATCCGATGCTGTTCCTGAAACCAACAAGTTACAATGGCTCTTTCGGCGGAACCAATTGCACTAATTTCACTTTGCTATTTGCACAACACAGTCCAGTAGCTTCTTTATTGTATTTCACTGCCTTACAGTATCGGCAAACTGAGTTCATAGATCCAATAACAACGCATTGGTAGGCACCGTAGTCAATTCAAACATCATAACTGAAAGCAGCTCGTTTCAAACTTGTAAGATTATTAGCTGAATAATGTGTTTGTGATATTCTAGTCCTTTCAATTTCATTGCGTTCTTCATGCTGCTGTACAGTCCGATTAGACCAATAATTAGCTTGCTTTATAGCACTTTGAGTTCTTCAACATAAGTTGCTACGCCCGCATCTTACAGGCAGCATGAATCTTGAACTGAGTATAAACACATAAAATAACCAATCAACCAGAGATAAATTTAGGAATTTTGAAGTAACACACACTAATTGAGAGCTCTCAACCAGTTAAACTTTCTATTGTAGAAAAAGAAAGTATGAAAATTCTGGATACATTCAAGCAGTTTGTATAAACTTTAAGGTTACGCTCATAAATTATAAAGTTGCTAACTAAATCTCTTCATATTGTGATTTTACTCTCTTTTGCTTTTATGATTTGGTTTTCTTTTGTTTTAACCTTCATAGTAGCCTTCCTCAGACCGCATATCAATTTCAAAAACGAAAAATGTTTTTCCATTTTTCTGTGCAATTTTGCCAATTTTTCTCTTCCTAGGAATCTTCCATGCATTTAACCTAATATTTGAAAAAAAGAATTAGGCAAGTTGTTCCAGCCATTTTGAGGTTTTGTAGATACAAAGATTTACAAATTCATTTTTCTTATATAGATATGGTTAGTGAAATAGCTTTGAAGACTTTGGGAAGAAGTGGAATATCCTTCGATGTAATGTTTTTGTTTGTCAAAAATAAAAGAACGCGTATGTATTCTGTAAGGGTTTGCATGTGTACCTTTATATTTAGTTAATAACCTGCTCCATTAACATTTCAGGGGTTTTTCTCAACTTTTAAACCTTCCTTGGACTTATGGAAGCATTTCAAAACCAAAATCAGGCAAATTGGTTTAGCTGTTCTTGAGTTTTTGCAAGACTAACAAACATCAGCTCTATTTGGACACATTTTGAAACAAAATTACACGAGTTATTGAAATTGAACATGAAAGAAAAAACACAGATTCTTAAATCGAAGGTATGGAAATTACGCTTAAGGGGACCGACAAGAAACCCATGCAACCAGTACCACCATGTCACAGAAATACCATACAATGTAGTCAACATCTCTTCCCAAACTTTCACTGAAAATGAGTTAAAATTTTTAAACAAAGGTTTTAAAACTTGTGTCTGCAACTCCGGCAATTTAGACAATTACATCGCTGACTTCACAATAACCTCGAACTTTTTGGAAAATGGTAGCGAAAAAACATTAGTTAAATCAAAATGCTTAGAAATTCTCAAGGGGATGACATTCGGACAAGAAAAAAACTATAAACAAATTATCGAGATTTAACTGTATTGGAACACCACAGTGAAGCGAAATAATTATTAATATTTAGATGAGTCATGTTTATTACACATCTGCTTCACTTTCGTACCTATTCTGAGGACATGTTTCGCAAATCATTGTTTGCATCTTCTGCTCTGATGCGACTAAAGCTTGATCCAGTGGTGTGGTGGGTGTGGGTAATTCTGGAATTGCTGCTGCCATCTGTTGAACTAGTGATGAACTTAAATCTGGGATTCTCTTCTGGCGGGATTTCAAAGTTCATTAGTTGGTTTTTATGCTTTTCTATGTATATTCTCTCCCATATGACGAGTTCACTATGTCTTTGTACGTATTTTAGTAATTCTGTGCTATCTTCAATTTAATGATTTTCAGATCAGAAATGAGTTGCTATTGCGGACTTATCAATATTTTTTAATCTTAAGTGCCTGAAGTGTTCTTTCTTTCTAGTGCCTATGTTTCTTTTGGTCCTCCCTATGTAAAGACTGTGAAAAAATTTATATAGGGAGCACAAAAAGAAACATAGGCACTAGAAAGAAAGAACACTTCAGGCAATTAAGATACAAAAATATTGATAATTCCGCAATAGCAGCTCATTTCTGGTCTGAAAATCATGAAATTGAAGATAGCACAGAGTTACTAAGATACGTACAAAAACATAGTGAACTCGTCATATGGGAGAGAATATACATAGAAAAGCATAAAAACCAACAATTGAACTTTGAAATCCCGCCAGAAGAGAATCCCAGATTTAAGTTAAATATTAATAGATATAAAGAAATTATTAAAACATTGAACAAAAAACCAGTTTTATATCTGAAAGCAGACAAAGGAAACATGGTAGTCATTATGGACCGAACTGATTACAACCAGCTAGTCGAACATCTACTACAAAATCCAGAATATACGACCCTAACCAAAATCCCATTAAAGAAATACATAGAAACTACCAAAAAAGCAATTAAAGAAAATACCATAGTGCCACATAAGATGAAAAATAGCATAATTGTAAACAACCCTAATTTGCCAAAATTATACTGCCTACCTAAGATTCATAAGACAGACAACAGCATGCGACCCATTATTAATATAGATGCCCCGACTTACAAACTGGCAAAATGGTTAGTGGAAGAATTTGACAAGTTTTAAAAGTTTGAATCTCTGAGCATAAAGAATTCATTTGATTTAGTAAAGAAAATTAAAAACACAATTATAAAAACTGTAGAGGTCGTGGTATCCTTTGATATCAGATCTCTATTCATGAGCATACCAGTAGAAAAAACTCGAAAATTGATGGAAGGCTGGTTATCCAAAATCAACGTTGCGGATGATATAACCACCCCATGTATTAAACAAAACAGATTCACATTCTCCAGCAAGATCTTCCAACAAACAACAGGCTTCGCCATGGGTAACCCTCTTTCACCATTACTAGCTAATCTGTTCATGAGTAATTTGGAAACACACATTACTAAAGCCTTTCCATATATTTTCAAATGTTGGCATAGATATGTCGACGATGTGTTTACTATAGTCCCTAGAAGGCTAAACGAGAATGCTATAAAGTTGCTAAAACTACAAGAAAATTACATAGTTTTCACCATTGAAGTAGAGCAGGATGAATGGCTACCTTTTCTAGATTTGAAAATCATTAGAACACCAACAGGATTACAATTTGGAATATACAGAAAAGCAACACATGCTGACAATTACATTAAATGCAACCCATTCAACCCAGTATAACATCAATATGCAGTATTCCATGGTTTAGTTCACAGATTAATCAACATTCCGCTAACAAAAACAGAATATGAACAGGGGTACACTCACATAAATTAGCCCCTCACAACAAATGCTACATCCGCAACTTACTAAACCACCCTCTAAAAATAGCACACTGGAAACTCAATTATCAGGAATTTACCAAATGAGTTGCTAGGATTGTGACAAGATATACATTGGTAAGACCAAAAGGAAACTAAGAACAAGAATGAAAGAACACTTCAGAAATATTAAATTCAAACAAATGGACAAGTCGGCCGTAGCACATCAGTTTTTGGTCTGAGAATCATAACATAATACAAGAAATAGAACCGATCAAACAGGCAAAGAAACCTCTGGAACTACAGATTTGGGAAAACATACTTTTTACGAAGAAACAGGACCTCTTGATGAATTTTGAAATTCCCCCGGTAGATGATGTCATCAAACTTACCAGGACATTAGATGGCAGCACGACACCAAGCCAGATGCAGACACCGGATGCATCATCAGTCAACCACAGAACTGACGATAGGGGAGAAGTTCCCAGGAACTAGTCTTCATCAAAAAACTTGTAAGTGGAGAAAATCATATGCAAGTTTGACTCACTTGCCTAATTTTAGAAACATCAGTTCATTTACATATATATATATGTTGAATCTGTTAAACCATTTCATGTTTTTTGTGTTCTTGTACATTCTCCAGTGCCATATATTAGTAACTTAAACATAAGAGAACAGTTGTAAATTGGTTCATTTCTACGTCTAACAAACTAAAGATATGAAATAAAAAGTATGTACATGTTGGGCTACAAACCGTGAACTATCATCTTGCTGCCCAAAGTGTGAATTTTGCCTCTGAGCAGTTAGTAGAAAGAAAATGGTGAAGCAATCCTCATATACAACATAGATATTGGTTGTGTTAAATTCATAATTCCATTTTATTTTATGTTCCCCAAAGCCATGCAGTTAATATCTGAGCTGCAAGAGAGTGTTAGATGCTATGTGATATTTAGTCCATCTCTTGTCATTCTGGGTTAATATAGCCATAGAAATCTTCAAAGTGAGGACAGGTTAAAATGATGACCATGGCAGTGTACATCTACAACCAAGGCTGATTTAGTTTTCATATCCTCTACTCACAGAATGTCTGAATGATACTTACCTGCATAAAGTGTATATTTACTTTCTTTAAAGATAGTACAATCACATCTTGGATAAACAGTATACTGTTACTGCTAACTACTGTTACGAAGTATTGATGGGGTCATTAAGGAAGAAAATTGTCAACTAAAGAGCATACCTTTCTCAAATGGGATGGATTTCTCAAAAGAATAATCTACTTGCTGCTCATGCCATGAAGACTTAACAGACTATCCAAAAGGGCATAAGAAAGTATTTTGGATGGTTAAAGGAATACTGGAACCACTGTACTGTGTCCAAGGGAGAATACTTCAAAATTTTGCAAAAGAATTTAAATAAAGGAAACAGTATTTTCCAGTAAAAAACTGCAGTTATTTTTCATTTAATGTATTTCCAACCGTAGAGAAAAATAATTTATAATTTATTCTCAATAATGTTTGCACAACTTGTAAATTGTAGCAGATATACAAAATCTTACCACACAAAATGCAGAGCTTGTTACAACACACAATTTAAGTTAAGTGCATTAGTTTTGTGTGGAATGAGGTGTTTCAGAGATATTCCTTGTTATTTGCCTGAGTCTTCCAATGCTTATACTTTTCTCAAACAGGGAGTCCTTATTAATTTTATTTATCTCTTGCACATACAAACAAAATTATATTTCAAAGCTGTCACATAGTGACCAGCTCTTAATTTATGTTTAAGCTATACATTTCTATGACTAATGTATCTTGAATTTTTTATGAGCAAATATTCTCTATGAAATTCTATTCACTCTGATTGAATGATGCTTAATTTTGATTGAGTAAGGAATGATAAGAGATGGATCTATTTCGCGAAAAATGTAGAGATCATTAAAGCACACAATTATTTGTATCAGATACTTGTTTTACATAAGTTAGCAGTTTTAGAAATATTTCATTGCATGTTTCAAATTAAGTGCGACACCTGTTGTGTTAGGAAGATGCTGAAAGTTTACTTCCCCCATCCTCCGAAAGAGGTCAGAACAATGATATCTGAATTTATTCCTCCGTACTTCTGATAATCATTAGAAAGTTGTTATGGCATATTGTGTAAAACTATTTCTTAATAGGAAATTATTTCTGGACAAAATACCAGAAATAATTTAAATTGGCTACAAGATGATTTGTTAATAAATGTTATAACATAGTACACCTTATGCCAGGATGGCTCAGGTGGTTTCGTCTGTGGCCCGCATTGAGGAGGCCTGGGTTCGATTCCCATGGCCGACCTACCTGACCCATGGGTTTTTCGGGGGTTTTCTCGGTTCGCTAGGTGAATGCTGGCTAGGTTAATTACATCGCCCCAAATTTCCTGTCCCTTCATTTCATCTCCATTATCATTTCACATAATCTCTCCTCAGGAAGTCTCTTTCAGGGTAAAAGTGTCGATGGGTGTGTCAGTGGTACATGGCAGGATGATATGCTCTGAGGTAAACTACTACCTCCTCCGGTAGGTCGGTTGCCGGTCTCCGCTCCTCTACCGAGACCATTTCGTGATCGCCAGCCAGGGACCTTTGGGGCTCGGATCGCCTGCCTTGGAACCATTAGGGCTCGGTTGCTGGGCTCGTTGCTGACCCACTGTAGGGGAGCGAGTCTGTTGTCCTGGCCTGTCAGGGGAAGTCTCTATCTAAGCAAACTATGGTCCCTGCCCTCTGTTCTGTCGTGGCTCCTTGGGTCGGCTGCTCTCTCTCTCCTTCGCCTCATCCTTCGTCCCGTGCGTTCCCCATTAGGTAGCATGGCAACAATGGACCCAGCATGGTGGCCTATGTACCAAATCCCCTCCGTAATGCGCATTTCCAATGGAAAGAAAAAATCGTGTGACATGAAACTTTTAAACAAATGCCTGTCGCTACATCGTCTGTTCGCTACAAAATATATATACATATAATATATTAAGAAAATAAATAATAAAAAATGTGAATAATTAATAAAATTGTTATGATAATAAATGAGTAGAAAAAGTGAGTCCAACACATTACACTTCATTATACTTCTTACGACGGCTTGTACAGTTTTAAGAGGTTTAGGTACGTAAGCCAGAGATAGCTGTAGTGATTTCAATTACATTTTAAATATATTAAGCAACTTCTTTCCAACTTTATATTCAACCATTCATGGCAGCGTTCACAAATGTTTCTTGCATCGAGAGGAAAGCTGTTCTACCCTAGCAAATGTGTGTAAAGCGATTATTTTACAAAATTTCTTTCTTAAGCTTCCCTTTTAACAGCATATCTCAAGAATACAAAATGTTGAGGATACTAATTTTTTATTTAAGTCAAGATTCTAGACTGACACATTGTACGTGAGGGTGTTGGTGGTTCATTGATGATTCCTTATTTAAAGACATCAAGCCGAATTTCAGTGGCTAAGACCGTTTTGCTTTCCACATTTACGCTTACTGTCCACTATATCCAAATTTTGCATTTTACCAATTTATGAATGTATTCATATCACCAATTATGAATACACTGGAAGAATATGTATTTACAATAGAGCGTGATCTTTTGTTTTTTCAATTCCGATGGACAAACGCAGCATTATATCATTTAAGGTTATACGGCCTTGGTTATATCGGTAAAATACTTTGCTCTGGGTAACATTTGAGTGCTTCCACCAGCGCGAATGCTCCCGATCCACTTTTTATAACGGTTATTGGTTTTATGTGTAAATCATTTTGAAATGCCAATAAAACGCGCCGAGCAGGAAAAGAAATGTGCTGGAATGATACATTTTGTGCTGCTCAATTTTCTGCTTCTCTCGGGTGTTGCACTACGTGTTTCCTAATTTGTTATAGGGCTTAAGACATCGTAGTTAATGTTACTTATTGTCCTTAAAGAAAATATATGTGCTGTTAAAGAGGTAATGCACATTGGTACTCTGAAATAATTCCTTGTCTGCTGGTTACACCAAAATAAGGCATTGAAGCCAGTGTACGAAGCTTATAATTGACTGTATAAGCTTCGTTTGATGTTGTCTCACTGTTTATTTAACATTAAGTTTTCGCTTCGGCACATATTTATTCCGTTTGCCACTCATTTCAGTGGATCTGACACAAGTTTCTCTCACACTACACAGTAACACTGTTCATTTCTGAGATTTTGCAATATTATTCAATAACACGAAGCGTGATGTACGCTGCTTTTTACGTCCGTCGGACTTGAAAATTAAACGAAGACTTTGTACTAGAGTAGAGAAGAACACGCGAATGCTACACATCATAGTTTATTTTTCGTAGGTTTCCACACTGTTTATTTTCCCTCGCATTTGTTTAATTTAAATGCATGTTGAATGACGATCGATCCCCATAACAACCAGAATCAATTATTACTAAATTTTATATTCAACAAGAATACTTTTGGAGGCAAGACTTCGAAATTTTTGTATTTAGATAAAATGGGCAAACCAAAATTAACTGATAGTTTCCCTCCACGAAGTAGCAGAAGGGCACATAGCCAGAAAGAGAGGTCTTTGTTAAACGCTATTGAACATATAGAGCAAGTTCTGTCGACGAAAAACGCCGATGACCCCCTTATAGATTTAAATGACAGAGAGCGAGTTAAGCTCCTGAGAGCATTGAAATTGTTGGGTCCTCATAGAATTAGAATTGTCAATTGTGCGTGTCGGAGAAGAGGATCAAGGCGGAGGAGAAGAAGCTCGTCTAGAAGGAGAAGGAGGAGGAGCTACTCCAGGAAAAGGCGAAGCTGCTCAAGACGGCGGAGGAGAAGAAGTTGTTCGAGAAGGAGGAGGAGAAGAAGTTCGAGAAGGAGGAGGAGAAGTAGTTGTTCAAGAGGAAGGCGTCGTAATCTAAATACCGAAAGCAACGAGAATTGATAAAGGTAAGAAAACCCACCTGATCGAAACCAAAACCAATAACACTAGTCATGAACTAAGCTATACAAAATATTGTACACATTATTAAAATTTTACACATTACAGTTCGAAATTATATACATTGTACTAGTCACCACGTAAAAGAGCAACACAAGAAATAACTAAAATAATCCAGTACTTATGAAGGAGGTAAATTATCTTCATAGTGCAATACTAGATTAACTCGACACATTGTAGAACAGGCTTGGGAAACATTGCTCCATAATGGTGAATAAAGTTGTTCCTCGCCTTCCAGTAGCTTACACACATTATGTGGAATCAGTTTTCTCTTAGATTTTCTGCTTCAATATTCACGAAGGCAGTAACAAGAAACAGAGTAGATAGAGTCAACATGAAAAACTCAATGCCATAGCTGGGACTTGAACCACGGATCTCCCGGTATCACTGGAGATCCGTGATTCAAGTCCCGGCCATGGCATTCAGTTTTTCATGTTGACTCTATCTATCAAAACCTTAGCCTACATACGGCTAGTGTGGAGAAATGATTAATTGCCATCAATTAACTAAAAGAAACAGAGTTATTTAGGAATGCTGTTTAACTGCCATTGTTCTCAGTGTTCTAACCTTATTGGGTGAAAGCTGCTTACTTTTGCTCAGAGACCTATTTATTAGGCTGAATATATTTTACGTGACTAAAATTTACCACACGGCTACTGGTTTTGCTTCTCATTTGAAGGATGTGATGATAACTATTTTTACGCCCAAAAAATCCATTGCCCTTTTCTGGGTTTGAAGGGGTGACAATTGGTGAGTATGCTTCCCCAGTCTGTTGTGCTTTGCCTTATTGATTTCCACTTAAGAAAATTGTTTAATGGAGTTCATTCACAACACAATTAAATAAACTCCACAAAACGAAGACACGTTATAGTATTTTTCGTTACATAATGTTTTTGTATATAGGATATCGATATGTTCTGAACTCTTCACATGACTGTATGTTGCATGCAGCTGTCAGTAAGTAAACACTGGCAAAGGAGGGAGAAGGTAAGTTTCTGGAATGTTCACCCTTTTACCTGTCTATATCATAGCAGATGCTAGCTTAATGGGAATTATAACCTCGTCAGAGGAAGTAAAGTTCTTCTCAGTAGAATAAATTTAATTTTTACATGAATGTAGGTAATATTTCCCTTTCCAGTTCCTGTAATAACTTGCAATGTTACATAAGTTTACATTAAGGCACACAAGAGCATGGGAAATCATTTTTCCGGTGCCAAGTTTAAGTTTGTGATGAGCATAACAGTAGCACCAACTTTCATTATGAGAGTGTGAGGGCATGCTTGGAGAAGTTTGGTGTGCAATATATGTTTCTGGGAGTGCGATTTTATCTGTAGTTTAATTCAAACCCAGATTGCTTTCGTGTTGCTCCTGTTAAACATAGGAGCTTCATTTGTTGATTTCTAAATATTGGTATCCTGTGCCAGTTGAATTGGAGAATACATTTGTTTTCTTTGTTCTGAACCAAACATTATTGTAAAACTGCGAATTTAGTTGCCGTGATCTGCTAGAAGAATGGCGGGTGTATCCATCTGTTGTTTTAGCATTGCCAACAGGGAAAATGTGCATTCGCTGAAGTTACCAACAGTGTGTAACCAAACTAGCGATACAGTAATGCGTAAGGAAATTGGCCACACAAGAGTGGGAAAATTGTTGTGTATATTTAATAATTACATATTGTATTCAATTACATGTATAAAAGGTGCAGTAATCATGATGAGGTGAAGCCAACAATTTTAGTATTTTTAACCTGATTGCATAAAAGGCTTGTCAGTTATTCACTACAAAACAGGTTGCACAACATTAACAAGCTGAGTCTTTGAGAGTGTACAATGTCTTTACTTGTCAACACTCCCGCTCGTGAACAAGGGCGAAAAGAAAACATAACGTTCTTCATGCTTCTCTTGATACTTTAAACATTGCCTTAATATTATCCAGATTCAGTGTTCAATAACCATATATTAATACTGTGTCTATTCCCATCCCTTTCTTTGTCATTCATCCTCTCTCCAGATTACTCGCCTTTACAATTGCACAAAGTAAGCTTATTTCCTGCAGAATATTCTTTTCTTTTTCTTTTGTTGTAATTTGTATCCTCCAATGTTAATTCATATCGGACGATGAATGAAATGGGTGAAATGATGCTCAAATGAGTCCGGCATCCATAGAGCTTAGAGTTACCCGACATTCGTCTTTCAGGATAAGGGAAAATCTGGGAAAAAGCCTTATCCAGGTAACTCACCCTGACTGAGATTCGAACTCGGGACTTCTTGAACGTGAGGCAGACATGCTATCACCATGCTACCGTGGCGGGCAGAATATTCTGTAAAGAAGGGTATAGCCAGTTCCCATCTTCTATACCATAATTCATTTTAGCCTCTACCACCATGATACAGATTCTTTGACCTCTACATTTGCATCAATAACTACAATAGCACATTTCCCTTTTGATTGTACCAGTTTTGTTTTTCCCATGAACCACCTGCATCAGCTTTAAAGTTATTATGTACACCCTTGCACTACGTTATACTCTATGCTCTCTTGTTTCTATTTCTTGTGTTTGCCTCATTCTTCCCCTTTATTTTAATATCTATATCTCTCTTTATTTGCCTGCTGCTTATAAGGATTGTTTAAGAGCACTGGCTCTAACTGATCCTACCACCAGGTCATTCGCAAAGGTGGCCCAGAGCTTTGTATATTACTGATGACTAGCATTAAGTTATTTTCCTTACCTATCGTTACTAATATAGCATCAATAAATTATGTAAATAAAACTGGACTTGACAACTTAGCCATAGGCCTTTACTTTGGTTTAATACTTTAGTAACTATTTCCTCCTTAGATCTCTATAATATTAATCCTGCCGGTATTCGTGTCATTGCTCAATAATTTATTCAATAATAATTGCAGTTCTAGCACAATGATCAAGGGGTTAGACTTTTCTACTCTCACCTAGGTGGCCCAGGTTCTATACCAGGGGACTACATGTGGGGTCTGTGGTGAACAAAGCAAACGACAGGTTTTATGTTTCCTCTACCATTTACTAGCTACTCCAGAATCACCTTTCCTTTCATCCATTTATATCATCCACTTCTTCATTCTCATAGCAGTATTGGGCTGATCCCCTATCCTAAATATTCTCTGAGACACAGGTTCCCTCTACTACTCGACATGCATCTGGCACCAAATTTTAAGTCCTGGGTGGTGCAACTAATGCATAAGAGGGGGGGATTAAAGAGGAAATAACAAATATAATTGCAGTTCCACTCTGCCATGTGTTTCCTCTAAGTCAAGAACATATACAGCTTGCCCATTTTCTCTTTCAAATATTTATCCACCAGGTTATTATGACGAATGTATTACCATATGATCAAGATATTTTTATGCCAAATTAAACATATATCCTGAATTTTCTGACAATTTCCTCAGAGGCCCTCATCATTCTGGATGATTATTGCATAACTAAATTTTAAGAGACAAAATCTTACTACACAAATAACTTGAACACTATTTCTGTAAAACGTAGTTATTTTGTGGAGTGAACCATTTCCGAGATATTCCTTGTAATTTGTCTGAATTTTACAATGCTTTCCTAAAATGGTAGGTCGATATTCCTATGTATTTTTCTCTAGTATGTACCTACAGTGAGTATGAGAAGTATTGTATTCCATCCAAAACTTTAATATCCAGATTTTATGGAAATATATTTTGGATATAAAAACAGAAATGGAAAAAAACATTTTTAGAAAACACTCCGTGTGTAGACTGTGAACAGTATAACTAAAATTTGTCAAGTCGGTTAAATACTGAAGTTGGTATTTAAGTTCTACAACTTCCAGGGACATAACACGATTTTTATTTGGTGTACCATGAACTACATAAAGGAATAAGCATTTGCAAAACTGTGAGTTTGTCAGTTAATATCAGATCAACATCACAGCACATGAATACTAAAGTATTCTCGTGTTGATACATCCCTAGTTTCATTCCATATTATAGGAAAATACTTTGCAGCTTTATTATCTGTTAACTGTGACGTAAGGTATGTGCAAAATGCAATTCAGATGAGAAGGATATATGTAGCATGTGTGACAGGATATTTTATTATTAGGACTTAACAACTTTTAACTTAAAATGGATGAAAAGTTACGTTACTTGAGTTAACAGCTTCTGATTCTTAATGTTAGTTTTTCCACTAAACAACATAATATAGAGCCATGGATAAACAATTACTTTATTATCACCAATTCATCTCAACTGTGGACTAATCCAGAATGCACTTCATGGATTGACATACAACATTGTCATCAACACATTACTCCATCTCTACTACATCTACCTCACTTCCATGTGTCTGTGTCATAAAATGTGATACCTTCTGGCAGAGTGACATGTTCCAGTAGTGAACGAACGTCGTAATATTTTGCCTTCTTAATATCCTGAAGCCTATTTGGTGTGTTCCGCACTATAACATGCCTTGCGTAAGGCTTGCAACCTCATTACTCCTCTCAAGAGACTGGGGACGATAAAGTGAGGAAGACATTTTGTGCCGAACTTCTGGTACACATCCTCTTTGGAAGCACAACCCGGATTAAAGTGAATTCAGTAATACTGCTTACAAGAACATGATCGAGGGCACCTTTGAAGTCAGAAACTTAAACAACTGGAGAACCATGATGTTCCCATTATCGGTCAGTGCACGTTTGACATGGACAGTATCAATGGGCTTCTTCTGTAGTGAGTCTTTGATGAGTTTGACCCATGTGGAAGGGACTAAGACTTTATCCATTGATCGTTTCTTCTCAATATTGCCAAAAATTCTGCCATTAGGCTTGAAAGAGTGTCCTGGTATTGGGAAGTGCAAATAAACTTTGTGAAACTGCACTTGAGTAATGTCTAAATATCTAATCTAAAATGTATCAACAGCTGATGTCAAAGAGCTTGGGTGACAGTTTAGGTGCACCACCAAACGGCTAGTGTGGCAACTACTTGACTTAACATCATCTAACTCAAATGGGCTGACTTGACAACTTTTGTTTCTGAAATTGGTGCCCATTCAACAGCCAGGGTCATAATGTTTCACCTAACATCTGATCCGCAAATCTTTTAGCACCATTATAGAACTGGTATTCAGAGTGCTCATCGTGTGTTTAACAGGATTTCTCAAAAACATTGACTTAACTTCTGAATATGAGTGCTTCAATCTTCATTATGGAAAAAAGTAAGAAAACCAAGTTAATTACTACACGTTTGTTATTAAATGACTATTGCAGCTACAGCAAGTCCACGGTAATATAACTAATTTACTAGTGTGATCTATCTGTAGAACTGGAATAATTTCCAAAAAGGCAATTAACTTGCAAAGGCGTAATGCCAAATATAAGCAATGTTCTGTCACAGAAGGATGTGTCGCTGCCATTGTCACTATTATCATATAAAAATCATCAATCTGAAGCTTCTTGTTTCAGTAACCTATTCCTTTTCCCAATAATTATAAATTCATGTAGTCTTTCCTGTATTTATAGGTAGTATAAATTCCCCAGCCCCCACATAGCTACGAATGCAAAACATGCCATGTAAATGAGAGAGAAACAATTCTATTGACTTTGATTCAATGTACACTCCCAGACAGTTGATCAGCAGAATCTACTGAGAAATCACATAGAAATTTTGATTCCAACTTTCTCCTTGTCACAATATTCACTCACTTTGTATGTGATTTCTTGCCCTTGCCGAAGTATGACACTTTGCTGTGGTTGCATCTGAAGAGAGTATGTACACTGGAGTCGCTGTGTATGTGCGATAACTTCACGTTAAATATCTTTGTTGCTTTTTTTTTTTTTGATAGGCCTTCTCGCTTTGCCATGTAGTAAACGTAAACGACAGTAGCACGTATACAATAAAATTGCCACATTTTTCGTGTGAATCAAAAATACTTGAGTCTTAAGAGTGTGGTAGCCACTCATTCTATTATGTGAAAAGATATAGGTTAAGAGAAAAGTGGATTAGTATAAAAGAAGCAAAGGTCAAGAACAAGTGACACCAAACTGCTCAGGAAGACCAAAGCCTTA